>JAIUSX010000274.1:0-55720 GCA_026573805.1 Hesperophylax magnus | reverse complement strand
AGAACTGGAGAGTATCTAATAAAACATTAAATTCCAGCAAAAGGAGACATGCTCTTGTACTTGGTACTTACATTGAACTTTCTTGTACAACTTAATTTCCTTCAAAAAGTTAGACAAGATGCTATTGTTTGATCCATATTCAGAATTGTAATATTGCTTTAAATGGCCGTGTTTGGTGACCAGATCTGAATAGCCAAGTACTGCCCCACCTTCCCCTATCCCATCTCCTTTCCCTCCCTACCAGTGGCGGCTCATGGTATTTGGGTGTACTAGAGTGCTAATCTTACAAAAAATGGCATTATTGATGTTGTCTTAGCTGAAAACTATTTTTTATTTATTTCGAAAATTTGATTTTTTGTATGAAGATTTTCAGGAAATCCGGGGGGCGCACAGCCAAACTGACGAATTTTGGAAAAAAAAAAAAAATCATTTTCAGCTACAACATCATTAATGCAATTTTTTGTAATATTAACACTCTAGTACACCCGAATATCACGAGCCTCAAAACAAACCCCAATTAGGGATACCATAGTCTCAGTGGCTCCAGACGGTTGGGAGCAGTTGGGACTCTTGTGCGGTTTCACATTAAAAAAAAATATATAAAAAAAAACCTTCACATACATTATGTTAGTAATCACACTAGCACCCCTGCTAAGTCACCAAACGTAGCGAACCACTTGGGGTGACTACTGACTTATGGCAGAGGTGTTGGTTATCCAATTAATGGTTCCCGGATATATTTTTATTAGTATATTATGGCTTTCGAATTCAATCAACTACAATCTAGCAATTTAATAATAATAATATTTGGATGATTTGTATAGTGCCGTTTTTGTGAAGAAAACTCACCTCAAGGACGCTTATTTTAACTTTGCGTGTGACATTGCAACAATTTCCATGTTATGATGCATCACAGAGGCAAAGCGACATTAGAAGTTGGTTTTTGAAATTGCATAGGTAACTTTATTGATGTGATAAGAATTTACAAAAAATATTACCTATCTAATTGAAATTTCAAGATTTCCAAAAAAATCCTTTACCTGTTATCTAGAGTAGATAAAACTTTCTGTATTGTCCTCGTAAAAAACAAAAATATAGAAGATAGAAATAACTTAAACTAACTAACTAACTTTGATTGAATTGGGTTAACTGTGTTTAGTATTCAGATTTGAACTATAAGATTCTTACAACCCGTTCTTCCCCTCACTCAATGCCATAGAAGGTTGGAGTGCATTCAAAATGTGTTTTTTTTACAGGATCTTTTTGAGCCTTCATCAAAGAGTTGGAAAATAATTGAAAACAAGGATGACACAAAGAATATTACAGTCAGGGTTAATCCAACAGGTAAAGATTTTTAAATAATTTATTGTACTACATACTGGCTGAAGTTTACGCAGAATTTTCCATATCATATGTAGACAATAATTTTATTCTTATTTTGAATGTCAAGTGTGCAAAATTTCATCAAGAAGTATCAAAATTCAGGCAGGAAAAGTGGAAAGGGGGTGGTGACAGTCACCTTCCTCTTCCTTTGAAGGTCAAGTGTGCAAAATTTTTTCAATCTCGGAATAAAACTGTAGATTTTTATGCAAATCAAATCCACGCCGCCTGCCACAGACACTCTTCTTTATATTAATAGATAGATTATATGAATTGTGCAGGAAAAAATATCCAGTAAAAATATGTATGCCCAGTTACCCCAGTCAAAATGCTGATGAGGAAAAAAGCCGAGTTTTCTCAACTTCTTGCATATTTTTTCCTCGTTTTATTTTTACTTTTTGAAATTATGTGTATTATTAATTAGCTGCTATAATTTTTTTCTAGGTGTACAAATGTTCAAAGTCGTCGCTGTGATTTAGTATAATATTATTTGCTTATTTAAGTATAATATATATTGTTATTAGCATTTTAAGTGATTTTATACAAGCTATTGTAAAATGGTACCTGTCTAATAAAAGTGTATAAACATGTTTTGTATTTTATTTTTACTAGCTGTAGTCTGTGCAGATAGAGAAACAATAGCGCGTTAAACAATTGCTTTTACGTCCAACAGATTGCTTGATAGCCTTGTTTTTCAAGAAAGCATGTGTGTCCAACAGTTTGCGCTGTTTTTAAAAAAAAGCATGTTTTTACCTAAACACAAGTGAAATCTATATAATATAGGTATATAAAAACACACGCGTATTCGAATGCAACGTTGTGTCAACATTTCAAAGCAATCGGTGAAGAACTTTCGGAGATTTAAGATTTTGAACAGACTAACACTTAAATTTTTATGAACATTTGCATTTTTATTTATATAGATGTTATAATTTATTTTAAGATTTTTTATTGGAAAATAAGTTGGATAGTGTGAAATACGTAATACAGAAAGGATAAAGAAAATGTTCTGAAAAATATGATGAGTAACCATTTCCGATAAATAATAAAGACAAAAATGTGAAGAATATTATGTTGTATTAGTGACTAAATTTCAATGAATAAATAGAATACTCCAAGCAAAATTTATATAGTGTAATATGTTTGTTTGGATTGACTCATATGAAATCAAACAAATTCATTTTACTAGAACACGCGTTAAACACATGTTGAACAGATGTTAAAATAAACACATCTTTATTATAATTCAGTAAAGATGTATTCACATAAATAAGTCAATATATAGGAACACACTTTCAAGAAACGTTTTTATTTTTTTACCCATTTAAACGGTATTTTTATTTCACTCTAAATGAAAAGATCTAAAAAGTCATAAAAAAGCATATTAAATGTCTGAAAGTCATCAATCACCAATTCTAAGTACAGAGTTATTAATTTTAAATAATGTTTACGAGGAAAATAAAAAAAAGCTATCTTAATATACAAGAATTGTAAAATATAATTTCAGGAGACTTACTAAAAATAAGTTTAACTTTCATTAATTGATTGAGCGTAGCGAAGTCCTGTTATCACATGACTGTTTTGCATTTCGTCTGTTTGTAAATTTGTTTGCACATTCCGTTTTCTTTTGAAGTTGGTGGCCGTTTTGATGGTTCAATAAAGGTTCTATTTTCAAGTGTGCAATCGTTGTGTTTATTTGGACTTGGTTAACTTCTCATGTGCCCAAAGTACCCATTGGATATGAAAAATTTGTATCCGTTGAGTACCGGCATATTCATATGGATATCTGACATTAATACATTTTGTTTGTGGGATTTTAACCCTCGGCACACTACAGAGGTATTAGATCGCGGAGCTCTGCGTTCCAAAGGTTATCGTATTTTTCCAATATTATACATGCCTGAAGAAAGTTTGAAAAAGAATTATCATTGAGATTGTGACGATTCTTTGGAAAAATCTTATAATTCCTTATTTTAATTTAAAAAAATGTCACACTATATAGCTTGTAATTAAAAAAAATATATTTAAGTACCTACTTCAAATCTTACGATTTCAGGGGAAATCTTGGTTTTGATTTATTAAATAAGAGAAAATCAGAAACATACTTTTTAGACTTGACGTCTACTATCAGAACTACTAGTTTTAGTCTTTACGGCACAACTTGGAGTGACTCGGAAATATAGGTCCACGGGCCAATATCATTAGTTCCATAAATTCCTCAATTATTTTTGGTAAGATTTATTTATCATAAAGTATTGTACGAAAATTAAACACCCTGTAGCATTTTGTTTATGAAGCCATTTTACTCATCCACACGTGCATGCTTTATTATTGATGAATAATGAATTATATTGAATTTTATTTTGTAGTTCGTGTGAGTATTTAATATTGTGAGTAATTCATTTCAGTTCATAAGTGCATTTTACTTCTGCTTGTTTCCTCGAAAAATAAGTAAATAATATTTTTTATTATCAGTTAATTAAAGTGATGCAGTTTAATTAATTTGGAATAACTATATAAAAAAATTACCTAGCTTTGTGAATGTGGTTTTTTAACATGGCTAAAATTATAATGCCGGGAATACATGTCGGATTTTTCCATTCAAGAGTTGGTTCCGACAGTCTGGTCAGACTATTGGAAGGCCTTTGCGTCGTACATCTGTTGAAACAGTCCATATATATCTGATAGATTCAGACCGACTCGGAAAGGGCGTCCCCGATTTTATTACCGATCCGATTGTCTGAAGGCGTGCATACTTTTGCATAGAACTGAAATACACGTCTGACTTTTTCTTCCGACTTGTCAGTTTGCAAATGAGTATTGACACCTAACTACCTATCACTGCAGTACAAAAGTATCAATGTCTATGTATTAATATTATTATTAAATTTATAAAAAATAATATATCTATAAACGAGTTCTACCGTGTAATTATTATTACGCTTGACAGCTATTTCGTATTATAAAAGCATTATCAAACTTGATAATATCTTCAAAAGGTGAAACAAATATTTATTTATTAACTAGCTGTACCCCACCACGCGTTGCTGTGGCTCAGTCTGTCTGTGCAGATAAAGAAACAATAGCGCATTTTGCTTTTACGTCCAACAGGTTGCGCTGATTTTCAAAATAAGCATTTTTTTACCTGTCATAGGTGACATCTATATCATATACGTAAATAAAATAAACGCATATTCGAATGCAATGTTGTGTCAAAGCAAAAAATTTCAAAGCAATCGGTGAAGAACTTTCAGAGTATTCAGATTTTGAACAAACGAACATTTACATTTAAATTTATATGGATTGAATAGGAATGCAAAAGAAAAACTTAAAATTAAAATGGTGTTCTACAAATTAAACTTGATAAGAATAAATGTGTATCAATGCCTATGTAACGTAAGGTTAAAGGAGTAGTCTGTAAATAAATTGCGCCGTAGATTATATTTTGTGCTGATTGTAGAGTTTCGTGGGCAGATCGGAAACGACAGACCACAATAAATCGGACGTGTATTTGGTTCGTCCGATTTGATAGCCGGATCAGACAATTGGAAAGCAAAATAGAACATATATTCCCAGCATAAATAATAACTACTAGTATATACGAGTGAAGTTCAGATTTCCGCTGAAAATGAATTATATCAATACTTTCACAGGACAGAAATACAATGCAAATAAAATTATCAGTAAAAGAAATTTTCGATTTTATTTTTACTGAAGGATAAATGAAAGACTAGAGATTATATATTTGATTTCAGTTTCCGATTGAAAATGAGGGTGATTGCATCAATTTCATTAATATTGTTGTTAGTAAATGGTGGTGTGGGTTTGGATAATGGACTTGGACTAACTCCTCCCATGGGGTGGTTAACTTGGGAGAGGTTCCGATGTATTGTCGACTGTGACACCAGACCTGATGAATGCATAAGGTAAACATTTTATATGATAGTCTTACTAATAAACTTTTGTTAAATTTTACACAACTGATAAGGGGCCGTTCAAGTATTACGTAAGCAGATTTATTACAACTATTTACCCCCTCCTCCCCCTTGTCACCAAAAGTAAGCAAAGCTCTTACCCCCCCCCCCCCTCCCATGCTTACGTAAAAATTGGTACCTATCTGCATTTTTCTGTTAATGTATTCTGTTTTTTAAGCGAGTACCTAAACGTATTAATTATTTGTGGGAATCCCCGAATATGTATTCGGTTTTTAAACATAGACAATGTGTGGGTTGCCAATGTGTAAAAAAAATAACTACTGCTGAGCAGTGCTGACGTAATCACTATCTCGACCCCCCCACCCCCGCATGTCATCAAAAATAAGCAAAGCAAAGACCCCCCTGCCCCCCTATAGTGCTTACATAATACTTGAACGGCCCCTAAACAACCGTTTATGTAAAAACCTTACTAATAAATGTTACATATACTAAACTGAATTAAACAGCCGTAGAGTTGATGGGGAGTTACACATTGCTAATATAGCGGAAGATGCTTGTTTAGCTGTTTTTAGGCTTTGACAGATGTCAAGGCTCTCAGTCAGTCTATTAGACTAATCATCAGGAATTGATAGTTAAAATCTTTCGGGTACCTACTGATAAAGGTTAATATTTTAATTATATTCATAAAATAATAATAATTAACTTATTAAAAAGCTTTACCGTTCTGTTGCAATATTGATTTTTGAAAATACATGGAATAAAACTTGTCAAAAAAACCAAAACGAACACATAAAAAGATTAGGTTATGACCGAGACTAAAAATTGGAGTAAGAAAGTGTGTTTGTTAATAGAGTCGCTTGACCTTTTGTTCGCCAGCGTATTGCTAGCGCACGGCGAAAATTTAGCATCGGCGATCAAGAAGTTAATGAATTGATTGGCATGTAGAAACTGGATTATGCTGTTAGAGTAGAGATTCCGAGTTTATGTCTCTGTCATGACCTAATCTTTTTTGTTGTACTTTCTATATTTTCATATTCTTTGAAAATTGTTATTAGTTTTTAAATAATCAACAATCAATCATTACATTTATTCTATTTTCTTTTTTAAACACAAAGAGTTGTACTTCATCTTTAACCATCTTTAGATCACCAAGATGTTGTACGTAGTAGAATAAATCTTGTGTATTGTATAATATATTAAAAACTTGTGTCGATCGATTCTTTTTTTTTAAACATTCCATGAACGGATATGGTTTGTGATTTTGACGGCTAAAAGTATTTTCGTGATTAATTTTTGGGTTATTAGGCCATGTTGTGCTTCCTCCATCTTTAGCCAATGTTTTGTAAACTGTAAACAGCGTCCATCATCAGGGTAGATGACAGATGATGAACACTGTAACACTTTCCGAAATGTTAACAAAGGAGCATATGGTGTAAAACCCAAAAATTAATCACAATATTCCATGAATTATTTTTCAGTGAAAAACTGATTAAGAGAACTGCAGATTTAATGGTTTCTGAAGGATATTTGACAGCCGGATACGAGTATGTGGGCATTGATGATTGTTGGCTGGAGAAGGAAAGAGATGTGCAAGGGAAACTTGCTCCAGATAAGAAAAGGTTTCCAAGTGGAATGAAAGCTATCGGTGATTATGTGAGTAAAACATTTTATTTGGAAAAAGTGTTTTTTGTCATATGTAGTATGAAAAAAATGTGCACTGAAAAATGTAAATTTAAAAAAATTATTTTAAACAGTCAAGAGAGGTAAGCATGTAGACTAGAGGTGGATCCTATGAGTACTTTTCGTTCCTGGGTACAATGAGTACAGGTACAAAGAAATACCTGGTAAAAATACTGGTGACAAAATACTCAAAAGTATAATACCGAACTGAGGATTGATTCAGAATAAGTAATTTCTAAACTGCACTCACATAAATTCTGCCCACATATTCCTCACAAATTTAATTACATGGGGGAAATCCATGGGGGGGGTAGCTACGGAATTTCCTGTCGAAAAATTCCCCACATTTTTCCGATCACAAAAAAATACATCAGGAATACCCATCAAAAATACCCGTCAAAAATACCTACTAAAAATACCCATCAAAAATACCTGGTGAAAGTACCTTAATATTTAGTCCCGGTATAAAATACTTGTGAGTATTTTGGAGAGAGCCTCACCTCTAATGTAGACATGTTAATTTTTATCATATACTTCACAGTAAAAACTAGGGATGTAACGATTCCACTACAGATACCGATATATTGTATTCGCAGATAAAAAAGTATAAAATGAAAGTTCAATTTTACATATTAATGTAATTAAAAATTACTACTGAGAAATTACTAAAGTCTCAATTTTGTTTGAGACTTTAGTTCTATTTTAATATTTTCCTTTCAATTTTAGAAATACATTTCTAAATAAAATTAAAATGTGATTTATCATCTTGGCACAACTTACCTTAGTTTTTTTAAAGTATTGTTTTATTAGTAACAAAGAGCATTTTTTAATCTATTGAGTCATAGTGTACTGGTCGTATCAATGTGTACTGGTACCTAATTGACTACAACAGTCGTTATCAGATCAGCGAAAACAAGTCTTTTTAAAACCCTAGTGAACATATATTTTTATTAATTGAATGTATGTAGCTGCATAACTTGGGCCTGAAGTTTGGCTTATACGAAGACTATGGCAACCGAACTTGTCAAGGATATCCGGGCATCCTGGGGAACTTGGAAACAGACGCTAACACATTTGCAGAGTGGGGAGTGGATTATGTCAAACTAGATGGCTGCTATGTGGACTCAGATAAGATGGACGAAGGTATATTGCGTTATTGTAGAAGATTAAGATCATCAGTGATGAAGAAAATACACTTTGCCAATTTGCTACGCCTTTACAAGGTGAACTAGATCTTAAGTACTTTGGGATTAAACTGTAGCAAGAAAAAAAAAATTATATATATTATTCGTAGTGGCGGCTCGTGACCTTTGGGTGTAATTGAATGCTAATATTACAAAAAATTGCATTATTGATGTTGTTGTAGTTGAAAACTTCTTCTTTTATTTTTTAGAAATTTCTGATTTTTTGTTAAAGATTTTCAACTAAAATTTCCTAAAAATCTTCCTACAAAAGACCGAATTTTCGAAAAAAAAATAATTTCATTTTGGACTAAACAACATAAATAATGTTGAATTTTTCAAACTTAGCACACCATCACTTAAAAGTCACGAGCCGCCACTGATTATTCATAGTAATAATTTTAGTATGTTTTTATGAAACCCTTAGGAAGGTTCCGGCTGAACCAAACCAGTTGGTTTAAATAATCAAGAAAGTGTGTATGTTCAAACAATGTTATTTTATTCAAATTACAATTTAATTTTTTTATGTGTGCATACATATTTACTTGTTCAGTCAAAAATATTTGTCTGAAGAAATAATTATAAAATAAATAAAATTGTAAAAATTTGTCCAATATAATTGAATTTGTTACATTTTACAAATAATAAAAAAGAATTCTTTATAAAAAAAATTTCACCACAAACCAAACAAAAATTATAAATGTTAAGTATAAGTGTTTTAAAAAGTCCATTATTTAAAATTGGATGGTCACCGCTATTAACCATTTCGGTACGATAAATATTCTACATGTTTTGTTAGTTTGGTTGTAATATTTTTCCACAGCCTAAAACCTAAAATTAATATACGTTTACTTACGCACTTGCTGTAATATCTTCTTATTCACCGTGTAGATCACTAAGCTATTGGGTCACCACATTATTATTTTTTTGAAAATAAATGGACGGCACACATACGACAGGCGCAGTATTTACATACAAGGTGTCTGGGTGTAGGGTGCACAATTTTACATGATAGTGCACTTCAATCATCAAAAATATTTTTGTATGGGAAAAAAAGATGACATTTCGAAAAAAGCCATCATGTAATCTCCTCCCGAAATAAGTGCTCTTTACTCCCGGACACCTGTATATTATAATAGAATAGTTTTTTCTGTGATCTTATCATTATTAAAAACTTTTAAACTTATTTATATTTATTACGTGAGCTTATGTTACATGTTGTATATTCTAGAGAATCGTGGTATTATTTTTTTAAACTGAAAAAAACCCAAAACAAACTTATGTAGCACTTAGATAGTATGGGGTGTTAGGCGTATTATGATAACAATAATATTTAATAATAATAATATTTGGCTAATTTTTCGTAAAATGTGATAATAAAAAAAAATTAACAATGAAAATAATATTTGTTTCAAGATTTTAAGACACAAGACGGTCACCGTATACTTCTGTTCGAATGCCTCGAGCACGTAGATAAACATACCGAGTCAAACGCTAAGTACCTACAGACTGGTTGAGCGAAGTTATGAGTGAGCAATACACGATATTCAATAATATTGGGAAAATACGCATTTTAGAATAAATGTGTCATTTAAATTGGGAAATTTGGATTTTCTAAGATTTTCACACCTGGTAAAATCATAATTAAGGGAGAATTTACTTCTGATTTCTCAGAAAATTTATTCAAACAGGCTGGACACTGTCCCACGCAGTTCTTGGGGTTTCGACCATTCTGACTACGAATGCTTCTTGAAAGGGTTAAGTTTATACCTCACCGTGTGTGAATTTTATGACCATTTTGTGGTTTTAATTATTTTTGCTTATTTTTACAAATAATGAAAATCTCATAAAAGTTCCATGATTCCAATGAAATGTTCGTTTGCCAAATTTTCAAGGGAATATGATTGAGATCTGTGAGAAAGAAGATTTTTATGCATGTCTTTTGGTACAATGGACGGTGACGTGCTTACAACCCGTGTGAATAAAGAATAATGTAATCTATGGCATTGCAATACCCCTGCTTACTTTCTGCAATAAATTTTTATTTAATTATTACGAGAAGGTAGCATAACGTTGCGTATCATCGTGAAAGAGTTCACCATTCAAGAATTTTTAGTTCTTCATACATACAGATTTTCTGCTTTATCTTAAAAACACAATAATAAATAGTCTCATCATGGAAGTGCGTAAATATTAATACAGATAATAATTTCCAGGATATCCTGAGTTTGGTACGTATCTCAACAAAACTGGAAGACCAATCCTATATTCCTGTAGTTGGCCAGCTTATCGAAATGGAAAATCAGTAAGAAATCACAAAACTTCATAATAATCCTGTAAAGAAAATTTTATCCCTGTATTCTGAAATCGGTAATACTTTCCATATTATAGATAAATTGGACTAAAGTAATTGAGAGTTGCAATTTTTGGCGTAATTGGGGTGATATCCAAGATTCATGGCGTAGTCTGTCCGGCATTTCACACTATTTTGGAAGTCATTCGCATACTTTAGCTGACTATGCTGGCCCCGGACATTGGAATGATCCAGACATGGTATTTATTTGTTCCAAACTAACTAACTAACTAACCACCACGCTGTTTATCGCAGGGGTAAGCAGAAAGGGTGGACCGCCAAACAACTCGGTCTTGGCAGACACCCCTTCCCTCATGCACATTCATACATCGTGTCATACATACTCTTCTATTATACTGGCTCTTGACGTGGCCCAACTCAAGCATCTGATTCACTTGATCGTGCCATGTCTTCCTAGAGCGTCCCCGACTTCTTCTACCATTCACATTTGCGTCATACATTCTGTTTACACTCCTTTCTTCTTTCATTCGCTCTACATGCCCAAACCGTCTGAGAGTCCCTTTCTTAATCTTACCCATTACGCTTATATCAGCCTTTCATTCTTTGCGGAACTTCACGTTTCTCACACGATCATACATGGTTTTACCAACCTCATTTCTCATTTCTACAGCATTCAGTTTACTTTTATCCAAACCTGTGCCAATTTCATTGTAGAGTCCTAGAGAATTATAAAACATAATATATTTGACCACCTACTACAATACAATGGAAAAATCTGTTTTTAGTTCTACTGATGTAGGAGTATGCTACTGACGAATGGCATTTCAGGATGACTTACATTTTGATACATAATAATATATTTATGGTATTCTGTATATACAATTTCTTTAAATTGACTAAATATTGTATATAAAAACTTATTTTTAGCTATTGATTGGCAATTTCGGCCTGAGTTACGATCAAAGTAAAGTGCAGATGGCGATTTGGGCAATATTAGCTGCCCCTTTACTCATGTCCACTGACCTAAAGAATATAAAGCCGGAGATGAAGGAGATTCTTCTCAACAAAGAGGTCATTGCCGTCAACCAAGATGCTCTTGGAAAAGCTGGTATTCTGCTTTCAAATGTAGGTAACATAATGTTTGAAATGAACATTTATTTTGTTTGACTACCACTTCAGAAAACAATGCAGCCCTGTGTCTTTTCTGGAAATGTGGCTTCGGTTGATATCTTTTTGAGTTATTGCTTACATAAAAAACAAGTTGACTAAAGTCATGCTCTATATCAGAGCATTGATCTAAAACAGCTCCTCTTCAAACCTCCAATGGGAGTGTTGAGGTTTTGTGAAAGAAAACATTTCACATTTTAGAAGTTGGCATTTGACATTTCTTGTTATACACGGGGAATATAAAATGTGGGTATTACCTGTCTCATGTTATCGCTTGCCCCTTACAGTTGTCACAGACGAGTAATATAATAAATATATCTGTGACGGCTGTATGCCGATATATTAGTATATTATATTTCTTGTTTGTAACAAGGTCGAATTCTTTTATTATTTCATTAAAAAGTGTTAAATTGAATTATGTGTATGTTTGGGGTGGAAATTCAATATTTATTAAATGATTATTATCGCTTGAGGAAATGAATACATGCTGATGAAATTACTTTGTATAGGATAACAAATTTGAAGTGTGGCGCAGGGAGGTAACGCCAGTCGTTCAAGGGAACGCCTCCGTTGTTATTGCAGTAGTAAATCTTAGCGACAGCGGAGCACCTCGTTCTATTACATTGGACATTAGTGATCTGGGGATACCAAAAGCAAAAAAATACACTATAAAGGTAAGAATCCTTGTAAAGAAAGTTTCTGTACAAAGTCCAGCCTTATTTATTTAGTTTTATCTTTATTTCTATCACAAGTCATACTGTTTAATTTATACTACACTTCCATTTAAAACATTTGCTTGTGGATGGAAGAGGAGTGTATATTTGCGAAAAAATAATATAACTTGGTTAAAAAGTAAAAAATAATAACGAAATTAAAAACCATACAAATTGTTATATGTATTTGGAAAGAAGAAAAAAAATATTATGGAGGATAAATAGAGTATTGTACGATAGTTTGTGAGATTTTCAAGTGAAACTAGGGGAATCAGTGATTTCCCTAAAATATTTTTTTATATAGTTCAATATTTGTTTTTTTTTTATCATTAATGCTTCTGATTTCTTCTGGTAATTTATTAAATAAATATTTTCCTTGGTGGGTATAATGGTGCTGGGCAAAAGAAGTGTGTAGTGTAGGGCACGCAATTATATATTTAAGTCTAGTTCGATTTTCAGTTATGAATGAGTATTTATCTTTTTCTTTTATAATTTGAATAATTGAATTTGTCATAAATAAGTTTTTGAATGTAGGAACTTTGAATTCTTCGAATACGCGTTCAGTGGGAAAGTCTGGAGGTTTTTTTATTATTATGAGTTTTTGAACAATTTCTATGGGGGTCAGGCTAGTTTTGTAAGCTGCTCCCCAACAGATAACGGCATATTGTAAAACAGACTGTACTAATGCATAATATATTGAGTATAGATTTTTCATTGATAAGAAATTTCTTATTCGTAAGAATATATAAATTAATTTCCTAATTTTCTTTATTGTATGGCAGATGTGTTATATTAATTAAAAATAGCCATCTGTCTCTGTTAGGCACCTACTTTAATCATTAGCCATTTTATGTTCACTATTGGGTGAAGGCTTCTGCAAGCTTCTTCCACCTATACAAAATATTCTCACTATTATGTTGTATTCTAAATAAACAAGCAATTCTCTTTTGCAGAATCTTTTTGCAACATCGGCAAACGATTATGTCTTGCAAGATGCACAAAATATTACAATGTTGGTTAATCCTACAGGTACAATTAGTTCTTTTCTATAATAGATTTAAAATATTTGAATAATAAACACCACGTATATGAATCAATATTTAATGTTTTTATTTTTTGTTCTAGGTGTACAGATGTTAAAAATCGAGATTATAGAATAGTGCGATATATTTTTTTACTTTAATGTTAATGCCATTTCCTCATTTGAACCAATTTGCCGGATTGTTGCGTTAGCACACATTCAAATTTATTTGTTTGTGTTGAAAATATATTTTACTAGTATCTCATACATCGGATCTGCGAGATATCTTATAGACAAATGTAATATTTGGGATGTGAAACAAATGTAAATAATTTATTGGAAGTAAAGTCTTTAATTATTTGTAAAACAACCATCCCATACGTGTATGGAGGTCGTAAACATTGCTCTGCTTGGGTCGGTAACATATCGCACACCACCGCGTTGAAAGGTTCGGCTGTCAATTATTTGGTCCCTTCCAAATGGACGTACACCCGGGCGCCCATTTTCATTGTCGCCTCTAAATTATCACAAATATTCTCCCACTTTTTTACGAATTTAATATGTGGAGCTATGACTCTACGATTATTGTATGTGGAAGAAACCTAACTACATACCTATATTATTATTTTTGTTAGTTTATATATAATAGGATTATGCTCACCACCACAATACGGACATGTGTCTAGTGTGGTAGTCGAAAAGCATGTAAAAAACTGTATTCAAATATATTTTATGAATAAAGAAAAAAATAAAAAATAAATAAAAAAATGCATTTGACATTATGTTATCAAATGATTCCGGTCAAGATTATTTAAAAAAATATTACTAATAAACCCATTTACAATTGTAAACATAAAATAAAGAATAACACAAAAAGTGCCTCAGGGGCGTGTTTCGTGATCCAAATATTTATTGGGGTGGAGATCTAAGATGTTTAGCGGGTGGAAGTGAGCCGGAAGGCTGAGTATTCGGCTAAATGAAACATTAAAATACGCTGCCGCTAAAATCCACAAAGATCTCTATAAGAAGTCACACCATGCCATGGTTCGTGCTGAGAGCAATAGGCAAAATACAATGGGTCGCTTATGCACTCCATTAATGCACATCAGTTTTGCACAACACCACTACACTTACACTGGAGTGGTGTGGTTTAATCAACTGGCGACAGAGCTGAGGTTAGAACCGGATTATAATAAATTTAAAAATAAAATAAACTTTATTATCTTAAATAATTTAGCTGATTAGAATAACGATTACATCTCATTATATTATTTTATATAATATTACATAAAAAAATCTCTTTTTTATTCTTCTCATATACGGATGTTAAGTTTTAACTTTTATTTTTTTCCCTTTACACACGAGTGTTAGACTCTCGTAAAGGTAAATATGTTTAAGGCGATGCACTACGTCGTGTAATATTTTAAATTGAGCCGCTATCAAAAACAACCCTTACGTAGATGGCGATAAAGTTTAAATTCCCGCTTAACACCATCCGCCTGTTTTGATTTATGCAAGAAAAAAACATGGCCAAAAAGTGCCTTTTATTTTATTTTGTGGATGTTCAGGCATAAATATTTAATTTTTTTCCGATCATTTTATAAATAACTTAATTTGCCACCTTATATAATAAAATCATAACAGAAAATGGGTTCGTAAGTAGGAGATTTTGAACTTTAAAGCAGTTTTCATATGCCTTTACATTATTTTTTTCTGGGCTTATAAAAAGACTTATCTAAATAATACTCGATTATTTCGAAGGCCAAGATGTATTCTACTCGCAGTATTTAATTAAAGCATCTGAAACATTTCTAGGCGACCAAATTTTCAAACCAAAAACACATGATTTTGAATTACTACGTATGGCATCGCCTTAAAACAAGTAAATTGTTCTACACCCCCACGGTAGCATCCCACCTAAACAAGTATCATTTTTTTGAGCAATAAATGTTAAATTAAAATAATGGAAATAATGAAAATAATTCAGAATAGAGGTATGAGGTCTAAATTATGCTGCAGCAGATATACTAGGATAACAAAAATGCAACGCCAACTTAATATTTTAAGTGTGTGGCAAAGTTTAATCTATAATACCCTAATGTTTACATACAAGTGGGCCGGTGATTTGGAGTCCACACCAGGTAAAGTATTCTCTTATGTTGGAGAGAGTTCAGAAGAAATTCTTGAGATTTCTCTACATGAGGGAGTATGGCTACTACCCGTGGCTCTATCCCACTGACTTTCTTTTGGGTATGCTCGGAATGAACTATCTACGGGTCAGGAGAGATGTGCGCATTGCTACACATTTCTTTAGACTGATTCGTGGATGGTTTGAAAACTCGGTTATCATGGAGAGCATTCATTTCTATGTTCTCGATGGTTATCTACGTCACCGACAACATAGACTATTTTATCTCCCGGCCTGCAGAACTAACTTGCCAATGGTCATGCCTGTGAACAGAATCAATTCGGATATCGACATGTTTTGCATCAATGAAGCTTCCTTTAAAAGGCAAGCTCTATTATCACTGGTATAGTTGACACACTGTTAATATTAATCTAAGAATTCTTATTATAAAAATATTTTAAAAACGCATTGAAATTAACAATTAACAATTAACAATAACAGTTTTTGAAATGAATAAACAAAATTGAATTGAATTGAATTGAATACAGGTTAAAAAATAAAATGTTACCATATTAAAAAGTGTTAGTATTAATAATACAGTCCATGGATATCTAATATCTTGTCATGGAAGGATTTACTATCTCACGTTTCACATGACATGAGTGCAGAAGAGAAGTAATAAAAAATGTTGCAGAATTTGAGAAAACTGACAGAAAATATAACTGGGAATGAGCAGTCACTAGAAATAGTTGATGATACCTGTATATTTCTCTTGAGGCTTTCCTAAACCAACACATTGTGCTTCTAAAACATATTGTACTGATGAAACAAATGTTTAAAACTTTCCCCACCTCCTGCCGCTCGGAATGTACATATGTGTATTTTTATAATACTATTTATGTATTATAATAAAATATTATATTTCTTCTAATTTTCTGTAGTATTTGAATTATATTTTTACCGTTTGTAGATGTTCAATATTCGTATAATTTTTTTTCTTTTATTATTATTATTATTATTATTATTATTATTATTAAGTAATGAGCAGAAAAGAGATTATTATCATCTTGAAAGTTTTCTATCTATCGGGACTTAAATATTAACTAACTTAGTTCATGATTTCACAAAAATACGATTAATATTTACTGAGCAAACGTCAGCTAATGCAAATTTTGCTGCGATATATTGAGCCCTGTGGCTAAAATGACCTTGGAGTTATTACTGCCTACCGCAACCTATTATTGCGTAACCCCCATACTAATAAATATGTTTTAAATTTTACACAGCTGATAAACAAGCATTTACTCTACATGAATGGTTATTTATCAGTTGTGTAAAATATAAAACATATTTATTAGGAAGACCTTTAGTGTGTCAGAGTAAAATTCCGAGCAGCAGCCGTTTGCAGGGTGATACTATTTTAGTAATAACTTACTTGTTTCTTCTTAAAATTATATTTTTGTAAATTGTTCCGTCTACCAGATAATGTGTTTATATATTTATAAAAATTGAATATAAAAATCTATTCTATGTAGTTTCCTCAGGATAGCTACTTATTTTCAGAGAAATGTTTTTTCTCTCTCTTGACGGCCGGCGTGGTCTAGTGGTATACGCTTTTGACTACAGATCCGAAGGTCGCGGGTTCGAACCCGGCGTGCGCAAATAAATTTTATTTGATTAATTTGTGTTATTTCACAATTAATTAATTAAAAATAATATATAGTATATTTGCGGCACGTCCCAGAGTGGAAGATACTCTCAGTATCGCCCTGGTGTAAGACCACCATTCAGAATTGAAACGTTGCTTGAAATGGCTTTAGCCGTGTTTGGTGACCAGATCTGAATAGCCAGGTACTTCCCCACCTTCCTCTTCCCCATCTCCCTCCCCTCCCCAATACCCTCAGCCTCACAACATACCCCAATTGGGGATGCCATAGTCTCACTGGCTCTGGAGCCAAATGGACGGGAAAATGAATGAATGTCTGGACGGGAGCAGTTGGGACTCTTGTGCGGTATTACTGTAAAAAAAAAAAAAAAAATATTATAAAAGAATATAATATAATGTAATTACTTACCTTCTTTTTAGGGACTTTTACGTTGAAATACATAATAAAATTTATTTTATTTTTAAATGTTATTTTAAATTTTTTTTCATGATTTTTTATCTTGCATATGTCCTCAAAATTTTTATACCTAGTTCACAAGAGGATACGACAATATTATTGTCCTATTGTGAACAGAAGTTTGGAGGACAGGACAATCAGTCAAGACACTGTCCTAGAGATAGACGGGCAGGCTATCTCCGTAAGATTGAGTCTTCCCACACCACCACGCGCGGCCACATGTGTACTATTGTGAACACGCACAGACAGAACAGTAGAACAAAAGACAATTGCTCCGTGCGGAAGTGTCAATAAATGGTACCCGGAAGAGATCAGCAACATCATTAGTTATAGGCAGACTGATGGCACCTAAGCGCAAGGCAAAAACTAAGTTTGGTGATCGCGCTTTCGGAGCATCTGGGCCGAAGGCTTGGAATAAACTTTCTCTGTAACTAAGATCCATAACAAGTCCAATAGAATTCACGTCTAAACTAAAAACTTACCTTTTTAAGATGTCATACCCTTAAATTAAATATACCATTCATGAGAGAAAGTCCAATTATATCCAATTTTCCAATTATGTCCTTCCTTAATCCTGTATTTAAATTTCGCTAGTAAACAATTAGTTTCGTAATTTTGTTCGGGATAAAACTCCCTTTTTCTCCTGTTTTCCCATATTAAACTGAAATGTACGTATATATTAGCCAAGAGATTTATTATAAATTGGTTCAATTTTACCTTAAATTTGAAAATCATTTTAACGTAAGTAAGTGCAGTAACTTGGGGAGATAATTGTACAATTCTATCTACAACAAATGATCTAACAATCTACACTTAAAAGATGAATAACTCTTTTTAATATTCTGGTCACTTTGTATAATATCTTATACTAGGGCAGACCCAGTTAATTCTTCAAAAATCAGTTTGCATTTTAAAGTAAAGCAATTTTTTGTTTAAATATTATATTAGGTATAGATAGGTATTTATGGCATCTCTGAGTTCTTCACAATCAGTTTTTCAGTGCCCAAAAATTGGTGTGACTGAAAGCCAAATAATATAATTTATATGTAAAAAGAAACTAAATTATTTATATTTGAAATACTTTTTATATGAAATAAGTTTTACTTGATAATCATTTTTAGGCGTGACAATCATTTTTAGGAGGGGGGGGGGGGGGGGTATTTCAACATTTGCTTATTCAAAGGATAACGTTTATTC
Organism: Hesperophylax magnus; assembly: GCA_026573805.1. NCBI lineage: Eukaryota > Metazoa > Arthropoda > Insecta > Trichoptera > Limnephilidae > Hesperophylax > Hesperophylax magnus. The sequence goes on along the minus strand of JAIUSX010000274.1, from coordinate 36,881 downwards.
ATTAATATAAAACTAGGTTAACTTATGCAATCTATATAGCCACTGTTCATAGGATCAAGTAGACTGAATAAATCGTAAATTTAAAAAAATAAATTATTGAAAGTTTTGTTACATACTTACATAATGAAGAGTTATACAAATAAAAGTCCCACAAAGGCAAAGCCTGTGCATGGGTATCATTATAGTAATTATTATCACAGTTTATGATAAGAATAAAACATGTAATTAAGTTGTATATTTTCTTTGGCGATAAATAATATACAATTAAGTATATGAGAGGAGAAACAATAATTGAAATGAAAAGAAACATTTTTTTTTCAGTGGAAGTTTTAAACCAGACATAAAAATAAGTTACTTAAGAAGAATTTTTATGAAAGTAAATAAATATTGTGCTATTTGTACAATCAAAAACCAAACTGATGTAAGTAAATACTACTACAAGTGACTGTTGACTTGTAATAATAATAATAACTGTTTATTCAAGAATGTATGCAATGCAATACATTCCATATTTTGAAATAATATATAAAATAATTAGAATAAAACAAAATAATAATACATAGATTGGCACAAAAAATGAGGAATTGAAGTGAAAAAAGATTAACACAAAAATGTGTGCAAGCAGCTGTTTATGGAGGCTATTAGAAAATCGAAGCGAAGTGCAGAATGCCTTGAATAGTATCATTTTGACGTTTGTACTGCAAAAGTGAAAACGCCTTGACAGCATACCTGCTCTAACGGATATCGCTCTTCTTTGTCTTTCCATATCTTCGATGTCTTTCAGGTCGTCTGTGATAATATATCCCAGGTATTTGACGCTATGACTAACATCCATTTTCCTCCTGTCTAGCCATACTGAAGCATGATTTCGTTTTACATTTGAAAACCATAACGATTAATTTGGACGTATTATATACAAGGTTATGATTTTTTGCAAAATCTTCACATATTTGGAGTAGTTTCATTAGTGCGCTTGGTGACTGAGCTAGAAGAACCTTAACATCTGCGTAATTAATATTGTTTACACATACTCTTTGAATATGGCAAACTAATTTTGTGTTATTAAGTCTTTGAATTAGTTCATCAGTGTACATATTGAAAAGTGAACCAGCGGCTTGCAAGCCGTTCGGCTCACATATGTATACAAGCCATAAGTTCAGGTTATTCGTAACCCGGCAATGTTTTTCAATAATTTTAAAATGAAAATAATTACACTATATAAAGTATGTATGTTTGATGTTACATAACGTATTACTTTATCTTTTTTCCGAGTGAAAATAGAAAGAAAAAAGAAAACGTGTTTGTGATTAAGTGTGACAGGTATTTATGTGTTGTAGTAGAAAGTTTTTTTTTTTTGTTTTTTTTTTCACAGACATATAATGAAACACGAAAACACACATTTATATGTGCGTGTATGTATTTTTGGATAATTCTTGAAGAACGTGTATAATATTTAATTTTACTTATTATATTTTGGTTATGTTTGGTTTGGAATTATAATCTTTTGAATAAAGTGAATATCTTGATTTTTTATCCAGGCTACGATATGTTTTTTGAGAAAATTTGTAGATGTGTTTGTAGTCAATAATTGTTTCAAAGTAATAGGCATACTGTTAAAAAGTTTGGTTGCGTAGTATTGAAAGTGTCTTTGTCCGTGTGTGGTGTGTGTTATCGGAATGTTCAGTGTTTTATTTGTTGAGGACCTGGTTTTTATTATGGCTTGTGCTTGATTTGTAATATGAAGATTATTATGGATGAGGTTTAGGAGAGCAGTTTTGGCGTAAAGTTGTCTTATTGACATGACGTCTAGTGTTTTGAAGATTTTGGTTGAGTCTGTGTAGAGTGGTACTTGCAGTATGAGTTTTATTATCCACTGGAGCGACCATGTCGAATAATTCGACGTTTTTTTTTTTCTTCTAATATTGAGCATGTCGAATTATTCGACGTTTATTACGTACCACTCGTAAAAATTAAATATAATATTATTTATTATATTTAATTTTTTACGAGTGGTACGTAATAAACGTCGAATAATTCGACATGCTCAATATTAGAAGAAAAAAAAAACGTCGAATTGTTCGACATGGTCGCTCCAGTGGCTATTGCCTTTTGAACTTTTTGAATTGGGTCAATTGTTGTGTTTGTAGCGCTTCCCCAAGCTAATATATTAAGTGGCAATGGATTGACACAGTGCAAAATATATTGATCTAAGTATTGTTAGTGGGAAAATGTTTTTAATGGATTTTATTAGGTGCAAGACTCGTTTTAGTTTATTGGTAATAAAAGTAATGTGTTCAGTCCATTGTAAGTATGAATCAATAATAACTCCTAGGTACTTTAATTGTTTTACCCTTTCGATGTGTTCGCATTGGCAATTGGATGATGTTTGTTTACATTCATGCAAAAACAAGTCCAAGTTAGAAGGAGGTTGACCTCTTTGTGTAATACTATGTGTGATATATTTTGTTTTGACTGTGTTAACGGTAAGAGTATTTCTGTTTAGCCATTTTATGACAATTGACAAACTTTTTTCAGCTGTTATGAATAAATCTTTCCATGTGGCTGCTTGACACAGAAGAACTGTATCATCAGCGAAGGTCACTATTTTACCATCAATTTCAATGTCACATAATTCGTTTATGTATATGAGGAATATTAGTGGGCCAAGGACACTCCCCTGTGGGACTCCGTACGTGATTAAAAGTGGTTCACTTGTCTTATTGTCAATTTTAACTTGTTGTGTTCTGTCAGACATGAAACTTTTCATTAATTCAAATTCTACTCCATGCCAATGTTTTTTAGCTTCTTGAAAAGTTTTTCGTGCGAAATTGTATCGAAGGCTTTAGATAAGTCTAAATAGATTGAAATAACTTTTTTTTTTGCATCTAAATTATGTGTAATAAACTCGGTTACAGTGGCAATTGCGTTTTCTGTGTTCCTATTTTTTCTAAAGCCATGTTGGTTAACTGAGAGTATTTGCATGTTTTCCAGATATTGTGGCAGCTGTTCTTTTATTGCTTTTTCAAGAATTTTTGACAACATGTTTAATAGTGTAATGGGTCGAAAGTTGTTTACATTATTTTTAGGTCCTGATTTATGAATAGGAATAACCAGATCTTTTTTTAGGATGCTCGGAAAAATTCCTTCTTTCAGGCTAAGATTAATAACGTATGTTAGTGGAGTAAGTAGTTGTTGGCTTAGTGTAATTATTGTTTTAGAGTCTATTCCGTCGGGACCTGATGTTGTGTTATTCTTTAGGGAATGTATTAATTTGTTGGTGTCTTCCAGAGTTACTCTATGTAATTTGAATAGACTGTCACTATTTTTGTGAGTGCACTGAGTCGGAATTTTTTGAGGTTCTTGATTATCGTTACTAGACGACTTTTGTTTTATATTTTCGGCTAGGCTAGCTCCGATATTTGTGTAATGTCTGTTTATGTAATTAAGGATAAGTGTAGGATTTTTGTGGAAGTCGACTTCTTCGTCGTTGATAAGTATTTTTTTTTATTTCATCATCTTTGTTTTTTTGTGTATTTGTACTTTCCCTCAGAATAGACCAAACGCTTTTCGGGTCAAAGTTAGCAGTTACCAGTTTGTTTCTGTAATATAATTCTTTGGCTTTTCGTATAATTAGAGAGCAAGTATTTCTGTACCTTTTGTAGAAAGAGTTCAGAAAAGTATCATTTGGGTTGCGTTTGACTTGTTTGTGCAGTTTGTCCCGTTTTTTAATGCTATTTATTATGCTTTGAGTAATCCATTTTTTAAGTCTTATTTTGCGGTGCGTGAAGGATTTGAATGTTTTTGTGGTGTTTTGAGTGATGAGCGTTTGAAGGTATGTTATAAAGTAATTCCAGGCTTCTTCAGTATTGTTAATTTTTTTAAGGTGTTCCCACGTTTGTTTTTCTAGGCAATGTTTTAGGTTCACGTAGTCAGTTTCAAATTTTGTGATGTTGTTTTGAATTGTTGGGTTCAATGCCTGTGTGGTCAGTCCTATCATTGTTGTGTAGTGATCTGTGATTGTGGATTCGAATACTACGCTACAGAATTTGTTTTTGGATTTGATCATTAAGTGATCTAAACATGATTCCGAGTCTCTGGTAACTCTGGTTGGAGTGTTGATAGCGCTTATTATGCCATGTTCCAGGAGCATCAGTTGGTATTCGATATTCTGGGGATGGCCTTGTGGAAGTATATTAATGTTTAGGTCACCAGTTACGATGATGTTTTTGAAGTGGGTAATTTTTTTTATGTGAGAGTCGAGAGCTGTTAGCAAGGGCGTAATGTTGTGTGATGAAGGTGATCTGTAAATAGCGAGTATGCACGTATCTGGGTCAGCGATTATTTGTAAACAGTTTGAGTTTTCTAGGGTGAATTCTGAGACAGAGGCGTTAAGATTATCTTTTATGTAAACAACAACTCCATCATTTTGGTTTTGGTATTTTGTTGTGAAATATGAGGAGTAGTTTTTTTTGTGTTTTACAGTAAAGGAGGTTGGGATCAATCAATTGGCATCATATTATACTGGTAATTCCCCGTTTTAATAAACCTTTTGGACAGAGATATAATATTAAAGTTCATGGTGCGAAACCATATACCCTACCAATATTTTAAAAAAAAATAACAGAAACTATTATATTTAAAACGAAGTCAAAAGATGGCTGATAGAAGTGCATGGTAAAAAACTTGCAAACATTATGAAGACAGTGTAAAGACAACTGGATAATCAATACAGTCATATAAATATAAATACTACTAGGCCGTAAACTAGAATAGAAAACCCTTGTGAGGAGGATTGTACAAACTATTACATCATTCTTATACATAATATTCATTAAAGTTTTTTCTGCTATTAAGACTCTTATTTATTTACAATGTATAACTTACTGTAATGAACCCTTAAGGTTGAACGCGACGCTCGTCATAATCTACGTATTCATAGATGGTGTTTATTTTATTTTATTAAAATACGCTTTTTGTAAGGTATTTTTTACAAATACTAAGACAAATTATTTGTTTGCGCGCGTATATTCGCAATATGAATTTATTTTTATTTATTTATTTTTATTTTTTATTATCAATATAAAGTTTCTTTTACAGGTTTTTTTTTTCGATGTCTGTCTCACTAGGATAAACCTGTGTCGAGACAGACGTATTTGATACATTAAAAATGTTTACATATTTTTTGATACATTAAATATTTCACTACATTAAATGACATTGTGAAAAAGATAGAAAATAATAAATAATAATAATAAATGATACATTTGTTAATCAGCATCTAGTTGGAGTACATACTTATGTAGGGATTTTTATAAAAAAAATTATCATGGATCTGTCTTGGCTGATGATCCAAGATTTGATGTCTGTTTTATATTTCAGAAAAAATTCGTTCAGTCTAATGGCTAGTGGGAGAGCATTATATAGCCTTGTTGCAAAATATCTAAAATTTCTCTGGCCAAAAGTTGTTTTAGCGAAAGGGATTTGTAAGAAATTATGTCCTTTTGTTCTAGTATCACGAGCAGTTTGGATATTGTCAAAAGTAGTTTTGTGTTTGAAGAGGTATGTTAGTATGTTTTTGGCATAAAGTTGCCTAATGTCCATAACACAGATTTTCCTAAAGATTTCATCCAAACTGCTTGTGATTGGTAGTTTGAGGATAATCTTTATTATAAGTTTCTGAGCTTTAGATATTGGATCAATGGCGGCAGCGTTTGCTCCTCCCCATGCTATGATACCATACTCTATTAAAGATTGACAAAGTGCATAGTAGATTGTTTTGAGCTGGCTTAGGTTGAGAAAGTTGCGAGTTTGTCTAAAAAAATAAATGAATTTTCTAAGTTTGTTTGCTGTAGAGGTTATATGTTCTTTCCACTTTAAATTGCTATCAAAAATAATACCAAGTATTTCATTTTAGTTACCTGTTCTAAATAAGGGCAATCACATATTATCGGATTTGTCAGGTTGCAAGCACAAATTTTAATTTGATTTTCTGGGTTTCTTAAGGAAGGATTAATACTAAATTCAATGTATTTAGTTTTGGTCACATTCATTGTTAGTGTATTATTGTTTAACCATCTTTTAACCACAGTTATGCCCCTGTTAGCTTTAATGTATACATCATTCCAATTGCTTGATTTGAAGAGGAGAATCGTATCATCAGCGAAACTTACAATTTTGGCATCTATTTGAAGATTACATAATTCATTTATGTATATTAAGAACAGGGTAGGACCTAAAACACTTCCTTGAGGCACGCCGTAGCTAATTGGTAATTGATTGCTATTGCAGTTGTTGATTTTCACACTTTGCTTTCGGTTTGACAGGTAATCGCTAATAATAGTAAGTTCATCACCATTTATACCAATATTAGATAGTTTTTGTAAAAGTTTAGAGTGAGAGATAGTATCGAATGCTTTGCACAGGTCTAAGAATATTGATATGCATTTTGATCCCTTGTCTAAGTTTTCATTTAGAAAATCGGTAACTGTTGCCAGGGCTTCGGAGGTGCCTTTATTTTTCCTGAATCCAAACTGGTTGAGTGATAGTATGTTATTTTGTTCAAGGTATTCAATTAGTTGATTATTAATAGTTTTTTCAAAGACTTTAGATAGTGAATTTAGTAATGTAATTGGACGATAGTTCGTTATGTCCGCTCTAGAGCCTCCTTTATGTATTGGGATTATGATTCCGTGTTTTAGGTTGTCGGGGAATCGGCCTTTTAGGATGCTTAGGTTAATAAGATTTGTTAAGGGAGTGGTTATTTCTGATACAAGTTTTTTTAAGGCAATATTTGATATATCGTCCAAGCCAGTTGAAGACGAGTTTTTTAATGAGTTTATGATCAATCTAGTATCTTCATTTGAAATTTGTTTTAGACTAAAATGCAAGTTGTTGGGCAAATTTGTATTACAGCTTAGTGAACTGGAGTTGGTATGGTTTACATCGATATTTTTTGAGAGTTGTTCACCTATTTTTGAGAAGTATTTATTTGCATGATTAACAATAATATCGGGATTACTAGAAAAACTAAATATTTTATCATTTACTTTTAGTTGTTTTAAGTCATTCGTAGGATTAGGTTGAGAGTGGGTGGCTTCTTTAAGTGTTTTCCAAAGTTTTTTAGGATCATTATTACAGTTTTCTATTTTCTGTTTGTAATATATCTCTTTAGCCTTTCTTATTATTTGGGTACAAATGTTTCTATATCTTTTATAAAAGTTTCGAAGTTGTATATCATAAGGATTGTTAATAACGTTTTTGTGGAGTTTGTTACGTTTACGGATAGATTTAATAATAGTGTGGTTAATCCATGGCTTAATTGGTAAAATATTATTTGGTATATGTTTTATAATTATGTTTGTATGTTCGTTAATGGTAGTCTGTAAGTAATTGATAAAGTAAGTCCAGGCGTCTTCTGGATTTATAATGTTAAGTAATTCTGACCATGATTTACTCATCAGAGATTGACGAACACAATCATAATTGATTTGAATGATTTTTTTCTTATTTGTTGTGTTTTTATGTTTGTCTTTTCTGTTGCATGTTTGTATGGAAAGAATAGTGGTGTAGTAATAGAATATTCTGGAACGATCGCCTATGCAAAACGCATTTTAGCGAGAACACTCGGCGCGCCAGCCTTCAGCAGGCATTCTCTGATTTGGACCGCCAACAGCTCCTCTACTCCTGCTCTTCCTGACTGCTTCTCTCTGGATCTCGGATCTTCTTTTGACTTGGCTTCCCCCTGGACTCCTGCCTTTTACTGCCTTTTCCCGCACCGAGGATAAAGCAGATTCCTGCCCCGACCTAAAAGCAGATTTCTATCCCGGACCTAGCAGCTACCTAAGGATTGACTGGCCCACCATAAAATAATACAGTCTATGTAAAAGTCCAAGTGGTCGATTACAATTACGCTTAGGCGGTTTAGGCATGTAGAGCAAATGAACGAAGAAAGAAGCGTAAGAAGAATATATAACGCGAATATGAATGGTAGAAGAAGTCAAGGACGACATGGCACATGGCACGATCAAGTGAACTAAACACTTGTGTTGGATTAACACTTGGTTCAAAACGAAATCAGTCTAAAAATCGTTATAAGTTGCATTTCTGGAAAAATCATCATTTCTGTCGGCACCAATTTCAGACATGGGTTCGAACTTTAAAGGCCATTTTTTCCCGCTCTATTGAACCAAATGGGTTGAAATTTTTTATTCCCGATTATAATCATTGTTTATAACAAAATCAGTCACAAAATCCTTATAAAGTTGCATTTCTGGAAAAAACAATATTCTTCTATGCACTAATTTCAGACTTGGGTTCGAACTTTAGAAGCCATTATTTCAGGCTCTATGGATACAATCGGGCTGAAATTTTGGAATCGTCATAGGAATCATGGTCCAAAACGAAATCAGTCACAAAATATTTAATAAGTTGCACTTCTGGAAAAAACAAAATTCTAATATGCAGTAATTTCAGACTTGGCTTCGAAATTTAAAACCAATTTTTTCAGGTTCTATGGAAACAATCCGGCTGAAATTTTGGAATCGTCATAGGAATCATGGTCCAAAACGAAATCAGCCACAAAAACTTTATAAAAATGCATTTCTAGAAAAATCATTATTCTTATGGGCACTAATTTCATACTTGGGTTCGAACTTTAAACGCCATTTTTTCAGGCTCTATGGTACCAATTGGGCTGAAATTTCGGAATCCTAATAAGAATTATGGATCAAAACGAAATCAGTCACAAAATCTTAATAAAGTTGCATTTCTGGAAAAATCATCATTCCTGTCGGCACCATTTTCAGACTTGGGTTCGAACTTAAAAAAACATTATTTCAGGCTCTCTGCTACGAATCGGGCTGAAATTTCGGATTGACCAAAACGAAATCATTCGAGGATCCCACCACTTACGCGCCCCGGTATAGGTAACTTATGGTTACCCCTTCAGGGCTCTTGCAAGGACGCTAATTTTTTGTTAAGAACGACTCTACATTTAATAAGAACGAAGCTAAACCTCGAATGTCCCCGCATACGTTTTTAGGGAAGCAGTCTGCGAGTGCTTACTGTGTACAATGTTAGTTTGTTAGTAGAGTACTTGCCTCTGTTTCTATGTTAGTATAAGGGGAGAAAAATAAATACAAAAATAAAAACAACTGGTGTAGACTGTTTGTATGCATAGTATGTGCATAGTAATTTAGAGAAAACAAAAGTATACACGAAAAACATCTGGTTCTGGTCCGGAGAGGAATAATCCACATTCTTCTCGGCGGTCCCGAGGCGAGTCTGTTGGTGATTGGGTTGATCGGTTACGAAGTCAGGGGACCGCTCCCCTTAGCCGATTTCTCGGTGGTGCCCTGAAGAAAGTGTAACTGGGAGCTGGGGGAGTGGATACCCGAAGACCCTAGGGAGAGATGCGTCGAGTCGTCGGAGGCGGGGAGGAAGATCCCCTAAGGTCGACCGACCATCCCTCAAACCTGCTACTGTCCTCGGGGGAGGCGCGGTAGGTTTGTGGATATCCTGTTTCCGGGGTCTGTCCGTTGGCCGTATGAGGGGACGAGGTTTATCCACCCCCTTGTGGGGAAAATGGACATTGACAGAACATTGATGTTCAGTTTCATCCCGGACTCATGTTGCCCCTAAAGGTGTCTTCTATATGGGTGTATAACCTGAATAACAAAATATAAGAAAAGAAAGCAGAAGAGAAATGTGAGGAAACTATAAAGAAAATTATGAAGCAAAAATAAAACAAAAGTATGAAAGAACGGAGAATTGGTAGAAGCTACAATTTCCATAGCAAAAAAAAAAGATTTATTTTTATTTTTTATTGTTTGTCATTCCAAGGTATCCACAAAGATGGGAGCTGTTGCTCCTGGGTCTGGTGTTTATCATCTGAGATGGGTGAAGAACAATTATCAGCAAAATCTGGCGAGGGTGTAAAAGAGTATACAAATCATGGTCAAGGAAGTCAGGAGCAAGTACACCAGGTTATGATTGATTTTACTCTAGTCAGCGACTCCCAAAGCTGGCCATCTCTTAACCCATGACTTAACATACTTCCTCAGACATTCGAAATTTATCTTGTTCGAAACGAGATCGGCGTTCCAAACCGGTCTCGTGATTACATCTAGGCCTCTCAGTAATTCATCCCTTGCATCCGTCATTATCTCACAGTGCCACAGAATGTGCTCGGCGGTTTGGTCCGTATTGCCACAGGCGCAGTTGGGATGGGGTGACAGGGAGAGTCTGTGAAGTCTCCCCCTGAATTCCCCATGTCCGGACAACAGTTGAACCATATAGTGGCCTGGTTTGATGAAAGCCCCTTCCATTCTGAGTTTAATTGATGGGAAGAAGGAGAAGGTCCATCTTCCCATATTCGACCTATCCCACCGAGATTGCCACTCTTTGAGTGACAGCTCTCGCATTTGTTTAAGTCGACTGGGTACGGTCCCGGCACCGCCTGGTGTAATAATTACACCGAGGTGGTTGGCCGGGAGGCCTCTAGTCAGCTTTTTCTTTGTAAGCACTTCCCTAATCTCTAGATCGATTGGCAGGACACCTGCCAACACTGGGAGTGCGTCCGAAGCGACCGTTCTATAGGCTCCAGAAAGTGCCAACAAGGGAGTTCGCTGGCCCCTTTTGAGAGCCAAGAGTATAAGGGCATTATCCAGACGATGTTCCCAGACGCAGGCGGCATAAGTGACTTGCGCCACAAAAACCCTCCTGTATAGGAGACGGATCGCTGGTGTCCTCAATCCCCATTCCGTAGTGGAGATTCTCCTCAGCTTCAGAAAAAGGGCCTGGGCCTCGGTGGAGACTTTCTTAACGTGGGCTAAGAAGGAGGACGATCGATCTAGAGTAACTCCAAGATATTTTGCTGTCTCTACGAACTTGATTTTGGAGTCTCCCATTTTGATGATTGGGTTTCTCTCTCTGCTGAGAAAACCTTTCATCAGGAGACCCATGGTTTTTTGGTTCAGTCTATTTCTCTCTCCTCATTGGAGGATCATGTTTAAACCTTCACCTGCCTTTCGTTCAAGCTCTCTCCTACTGTTCCCCGCAACCAAGAAAAACTTGTCATCAGCGTAGTCGACCGTGATGCATCCCGCAGGCAAGGGTAACCTGGAGGAGTCATCAAACTTTATGTTCCAAAATTCAGGGGCCAGAACTGATCCCTGTGGGCAACCCATGTCCACCTCACGTTCGATGACAAAGTCCCCAAAGGTGAGGATTATGGTTCTATTATTGAAAAAATCTGAGCAAATTTTAAAAAGCCACGGAGGGCAGCTTCTACTTTTGAGTTTGTTGAGCATCATCGGCCACCACGTATGATCGAAGGCACCTGTGATATCAAGAAAGATCCCCACGACATACTTCTCAGGTCGAACCTTCACCCATTCAAGCGCATGCATAAGGGCATGCTCTGTAGATTTACCGGGAACAAAACCGAACTGACACGGGGTGGGAGGGGTGAGTGTTCGGCGCAGGCGTTCTCTGATTATTTTTTCCAGTACCTTACCCATTATCGGCAGCAGTGTTATCGGACGGTACGCGTTGACATCAGAGCGTGGTTTGTCAGATCCCTTTGGTATAATCTTGAGCATACCCCTCTTCCATACCGAAGGGAAAATTCCTCTTCGCAAACACGTCTCCATGACCTGCAGGAACTCCTCCTGGGCATAGAGCCATACTTTCTTCACGATTATACCGTTGATTCTGTCATGCCCAGGTGCCTTCTTAGGACCCAAACCCTTAATTATAGTATCCATCTCTTCTCTAAATATTCGCATCTTACCCCCCTGGGAGAGGGTTCTCGGTGGAATCCTTGACAGATTTCTTATCTGTTTATGGTGGTCGCTTTCCCCAATTACTGAATCTAATAGGACTAACTTTCCCAGAAGTGTATTGAGAGTAGTTGCCACGTCCACTGTCTAAACGTCCCTTCCCTCAAAATTTGAAATTACACTCGAAAGATACCGTTCAGAGCCTTTTCCAGATTTCTCAATGGCGCTGTGGATTTCCCACGGGTTGGCGTTCCCTATATCTTTAACCCAATTAGCTCGTTTTGCTGAGAGGACTGCCAACTTGAAGGTTTTACGTGCAGCCCTGAGGCGCTCCATGCGAGCAGCGATCTCCTCCTCCGTAAAGCTGCCTCGTTTGGTAGCGCCCAAGGCCCTGTAGGCCTTCTTGTAGACTCCCTTCAGCAGAGTCAGCACAGGCGACCACCAAGGATTCCTTGTGGATCTCCTTGGGTTTGCTCTTCCCAAAGAGCACTCGGCAGCTGACACTACGGCTGCATTGAAAAAGTTCCCCAAGTTTTCCGGATCTCTTGCTGCTACGTCATAGAATCCCCTTAAAATTTCGCGTAGCGCCTCCCCAAATTTATCCCAATTCGCCATTGTGGTTTTGAAATTCCAGGAGGATCTTGGAGTTCCGGTCTTTTTGACACCCACAGTAAACGCAATGAGCCTATGATCGGAGGCTATTGCGCATTCATGTACCTTCCAATGCGATATCTTGGCCGCAACAGATCCAGAGCAAAGAGTTAGATCTATGTTGCTCTCCCCGAGGGTATTCGAAAAAGTGTATAGTGAGTTAGGCTCATTTAATACAATAAGACCTTGCGCCGCAATTAGATCTTCTACGGCGTCTGATCGTTCCGTCCTATAGCTTACAGCATGATCGAACCATATCGGGGAGCGAGCGTTAAAGTTTCCTCCTATAACTATGTTACGACCTTTAAGCGCGTGAAGAGCGCGCGTCAGGCTCAAGATATGCGGTTCAACCGGGTTCCCATACTTAAAGTATACTGAGATCAAGAAGATCTCAGTTTCGCCAAATCTAATAGATACGCAGGTCTGGTACTCGTTTGACAGTCCCACCAGAAGGAGGGGGCTGATCACAGAAGAGTTAACCAGGATACCCGCCCCTGGAGAGGTGCCTACTTCGAGCACCAGACCTAGTGGATTTATCGGTGTCTTACCAAACCAGGTGTATTGCTCCTGAATAAGCAAAATGTCGATTTTTAGGTCAGACATTGTCTGCAGTGACTCCAGTGTGGCGGCTCTGGACCTCTGCAGGTTGATCTGACCTATTTGGAGTAGGGGGTTACAGGCCATAGTCCGTCATTTTTACTTGAGTCTCCACTGCAGCCCGTAGGACTGGGCAGGATCTGTCACCAGTTGTATGATTTGCCGGCTTTTTGAATTTGGTACATGTTGCACAGGTACCGGGTACTATTTTCTTGGGGCAGTTCTCAAAGTCGTGTCCAGGTTGGGCACAGTGACGGCAAGTGATAGATTCCTGGGAACAGGATTTACTAATGGGCCCATATAAGTGGCATTTGTAGCAACGCGTGGCTCCTAGGTAGTCCCGGACACGACAAGCATTCCACCCCAAGAAGCAGTATCCACTGTCAATAAGGGCCTTCCGTACCTCGGGATGGCAACATGCACCATGAATATGGTGGATACAGGCACCATGAATATGGTGGTAACATACCACCATATTCATGGTGCCTGTATCCTTTTTTCCAAATAATGAAACTCTGCGCATTGTGCGCACGTGGTCATCCTGTGAAACGGTGGCTTTACCGTCTATGTAATTAATAAAAAATTCTTTAAAAAGAGCCGGGTCAGCAGACGGTTCACCTCTCGGGACATCGTAGATTACTATTTTGGGAAGGCGGCCCTGAGGAGCAACAATTTTTATACCCTTCTCCGCAAGTTTCTCCTCGACCTTTTTAATGTTGATTATCCCTTCTGGAGAAGTGGTTTGAAACGCTACCCTGGCTCCTTTGATCTTACGGGTGCGTACTACTTGGAAACCATCCTTGCGTGGGTCAAGGATTGTAGTCAAATTCTTTTGAAGTTCCTCGGATGTTTTACCCTCTGGTGCTGTGTGATAGAACAGTACTGTTGGCTGCCTTGGAGGGACCGGTCTTTCCATTCCGTCGACTGTGATAGTTTTGGAGGGGGGCACACTGGAGGCTGCACCAGCATAAGATCTCTTTGGGAGGGGTAGAGGGATGAAGGAAGGGGTATGTGAGGTGGCAGTCACTGTCTTAGTCAGTAGTTTGTCAAGTTTCTCCGAGATAGTTTTGTTATTTTTATCAATCACATATTCAAACGCTTTCGCTCTGGAGACTGTTCGAGTGTGTTCTAGCATGATTTTGTCGAGATTCTTTTTGATTTCATCAATGGAGGCGCTGATGACGGTCCTGTCGCCTTTATTTACTTTATTTTTACCCTCTGAGATAATTTTAAAAATATTTTCAAGGTGTGATGAAATAGGTTCAATGTGGTCGGAATTTATGTCCTCCAACTCTTCCGTAGCAAGGTTGTCACTATTTAATGACTCATCTGCTCTGGCGCGCTTCCTATTCGCCTGATTCGGAGATTTACTCTTGGGTGCACTCTCAACATTTGAGTGGCTTGTACTTGGTGCAATCAGAGCAGCGGGTTGGTTTGGCTGAGGTGGAGCAGTCATTAAATCTGGAGGGTTTGTTCTCGGTGCATTCTGTACGTCGGGCTGGTTTAGCGACATTAGCCGTTCACTTTGGATGCTTCTATATGGTGATTCAGATCACATAGTATGTTTGTATCCTGTTTTAGATTTGAGTGTGAGATCGTCAAATTCTCTCTGCTGGCGTTTAAGCAGTTTTTTAAGCTTACTTGAGGTAGATGCATGCGCTTCTGACGAGTCGGAACATGGTTCTTCCTTAGTTGAAGAGTCCATACTTAGGCGATTTGTAAATCGAGATTTTGTACTGAAAAGCTTTTTGTAGTTGAGGTATGCGCTGACGGATGTTAATGATTTTGATCTTAAATGATGGGCATCTATGAATTCTTGCAGTTTATGAAAGAATTACCCGTCTATTATGAATATCTATGGAGATATATTAAAGACAAGATCAGTCTGCACAATTTTGCACAATTTCTGCGCAAAGCTAAAAGTTGTCTATGGTCACTGAGTTTTTTAACGTTATTAAGTACACAAGAGATTAATCCTAAATTTTTGTGAACCGGAACCATGTTTATACACAAAAATTAAGGATTATAAAAACACAATAGTTACTTTGTATGTAGATGATTTTTTTGTGTTTTCAGATGATAATGTTGAATGTAAATATTTGAAAAATGTATTGGCTTCAAAATTTAAAATAAAAGATTTAGGGGGTAAACTTCGGTTTATGGGCGAAATTCCTAAAAAATAAAACTAGTTATTTTTATACTAACTTTGGGCCGGGGAATCCAAATCTGAAAGAATTAGATTGGGGCAAGAAATATTAACTGAACTACACGACTTTAAAATTTCGACGCACAAACAATTTAACTGGCCATTTTGAACGCTTTTTGATAATAAAACTAGTTATCTTTATACATCTTTATACTAACTTTGGGCCGGGGAATCCGAATCCGAAAGAAATAGGTTGGAGCAAGCAATATAAACTGAAATACACGACTTTTCGACACGTTGTTGACAATACAATCCATAGAAAAATAACCAAAGATATAACATACAGTGTTACCAACTCTCAAAAATATTTATCCCTAAAACTGAATCAAAAACCCCTAAAATCCCGCCAATTGGGGGTGGCTAGTGAATTTCGGGAAAATAAAATTTCGGGGTTTAAGGAAATACCTATTCAGAAAATTTAAAATTCATGGGGGGGGGGGGGGTAGATCAATGTGAATAGATAACAGCAGAAAAACATACCTTATAAATCGAACAAGTCTTCTTCGTCCGTTGTATCCTTGTCAGACTTTTTAAAGTTGCACTTCTGGAAAAAACAATATTCTTCTATGAACTAATTTCAGACTTGGGTTTTAACTATAAATGTCATTATTTCAGACTCTATGGAAACAATCGGGGTCAAATTTTGGAATCATGAATTTCAGACTTGGGTTCGAACTTAGGAAGCCATTATTTAAGTCTCTATTGATACAATCGGGCTGAAATTTTGGAATCGTCATAGGATTCATGGGTCAAGACAAAATCAGTCACAAAATCTTTATAAAGTTGCATTTCTGGAAAAACAATATTCTTCTATGCACTAATTTCAGACTTGGGTTCGAACTTTGGAAGCCATTTTTCCAGGCTCTATGTTACTAATCGGCCTGAAATTTCGGAATCATCATAAGAATCATGGTCCAAAACGAAATCAGTAACAAAATCTTTAAAAAGTTGCACTTCTGGAAAAAAACAATATACATCTATGCACTAATTTCAGACTTGGGTTCGAACTTTAGATGTCATTATTTCAGAATCTATGAAAACAATCGGGGTCAAATTTTGGAATTGTCATAGGAATAGTGGTCCAAAACGAAATCGCTAACGAAATCTTTAAAAAGTTGCACTTCTGGAAAAAACAATATTCTTCTATGCACTAATTTTAGACTTGGGTTTGAACTTTAAAAGGCATAATTTCAGACTCTATGGAAATGCTGAAATATTTGAATCGTTATAGCACTCACTGTCCACAACGAAATCAGTCAGATAATCTGTATAAAGTTACATTTTTGGAAATATCATTATTCTTATGGGCACTAATTTCAGACTTGGGTTTAAACTTTTGAATCCATTATTTAAGGCTCTATTGATACAATCGGGCTGAAATTTTGGAATCGTCATAGGAATCATGGGTTAAAACAAAATCAGTCACAAAATCTTTATAAAGTTGCATTTCTGGAATAAACAATATTCTTCTATGCACTAATTTCAGACTTGGGTTCGAAGTTTAAAAGCAATTTTCTCAGGCTCAATGGAAACAATCGGGCTGAAATTTTGGAATCGTCATTACAATCACTGTCCACAACGAAATCAGTCAAATAACCTGTATAAAGTTACATTTTTGCAAAAAACATTTTTCTTATGGGCACTAATTTCAGACTTGGGTTTGAAATTTTGAATCCATTATTTAAGGCTCTATTGATACAATCGTGATGAAATTTTGGAATCGTCATAGGAATCATGGGTTAAAACAAAATCAGTCACAAAATCTTTATAAAGTTGCATTTCTGGAATAAACAATATTCTTCTATGCACTAATTTCAGACTTGGGTTCGAAGTTTAAAAGCAATTTTCTCAGGCTCTATGGAAACAATCGGGCTGAAATTTTGGAATCGTCATTACAATCACTGTCCACAACGAAATCAGTCAAATAACCTGTATAAAGTTACATTTTTGCAAAAAACATTTTTCTTATGGGCACTAATTTCAGACTTGGGTTTGAAATTTTGAATCCATTATTTAAGGCTCTATTGATACAATCGAGATGAAATTTTGGAATCGTCATAGGAATCATGGGTTAAAACAAAATCAGTCACAAAATCTTAATAAAGTTGCATTTCTGGAAAAAACAATATTTTTCTATGCACTAATTTCAGACTTGCGTTCGAACCTTAAATGTCATTATTTCAGACTCTATTATATCAATCGTGCTGAAATTTTGGAATCGTCATAGCAATCACTGTCCACAACGAAATCAGTCAAATAACCTGTATAAAGTTACATTTTTGCAAAAAACATTTTTCTTATGGGCACTAATTTCAGACTTGGGTTTGAAATTTTGAATCCATTATTTAAGGCTCTATTGATACAATCGTGATGAAATTTTGGAATCGTCATAGGAATCATGGGTTAAAACAAAATCAGTCACAAAATCTTAATAAAGTTGCATTTCTGGAAAAAACAATATTTTTCTATGCACTAATTTAAGACTTGCGTTCGAACCTTAAATGTCATTATTTCAGACTCTATTATATCAATCGTGCTGAAATTTTGGAATCGTCATAGCAATCACTGTCCACAACGAAATCAGTCAGATAAGCTGTATAAAGTAACATTTTTGGAAAAAACATTTTTCTTATGGGCACTAATTTCGGATTTGGGTTCGAACTTGAAAAGCCATTTTTCCAGGCTTTATGTAACTAATCGGCCTGAAATTTTGGAATCATCATGAGAATCATAGTTTCAAACGAAATCAGTAACAAAATCTTTAAAAAGTTGCACTTCTGGAAAAAACAATATTCTTCTATGCACTAATTTCAGACTTGGGTTCGACCTGTAAAAGCCATTTTTCCAGGCTCTAGGTTAGTAATCGGGATGAAATTTCAGAATCATCATAAGAATCATGGTCCAAAACGAAATCAGTAACAAAATCTTTAAAAAGTTGCACTTCTGGAAAAAACAATATTCTTCTATGCACTAATTTCAGACTTGGGTTCGAACTTTAGAAGCCATTTTTCCAGGCTCTATGTTACTAATCGGCCTGAAATTTTGGAATCATCATAAGAATCATGGTCAAAAACGAAATCAGTAAAAAAAACCTTTAAAAAGTTGCACTTCTGGAAAAAACAATATTCTTCTATGCACTAATTTCAGACTTGGGTTCGACCTATAAAAGCCATTTTTCCAGGGTCTAGGTTACTAATTGGGCTGAAATTTTAGAATCATCATAAGAATCATGGTCCAAAACGAAATCAGTATCAAAATCTTTAAAAAGTTGCACAACTGGAAAAAACAATTTTCTTCTCTGCACTAATTTCAGACTTGGGTTCGAACTTTAAATGTCATTATTTCAGACTCTATGGAAACAATCGAGCTGAAATTTTGGAATCGTCATAGCAATCACTGTCCACAACGAAATCAGTCAGATAATCTGTATAAAGTTACATTTTTGGAAAAATCATTATTCTTATGGGCACTAATTTCAGACTTGGGTTTGAACTTTTGAATCCATTATTTAAGGCTCTATTGATACAATCGGGCTGAAATTTCGGAATCTTTATAGGAATCATAGTTCAAAACAAAATCAGTCACAAAATCTTTATAAAGTTGCATTTCTGGAAAAAACAATATTCTTCTATGCACTAACTTCAGACTTGGGTTCTTATTTTGGAAGCCATTTTTCCAGGCTCTATGTTACTAATCGAACTGAAATTTTGGAATCATCATAAGAATCATGGTCCAAAACAAAATCAGTAACAAAATCTTTAAAAAGTTGCACTTCTGGAAAAAACAATATTCTTCTATGCACTAAATTCAGACTTGGGTTCGAACTTAAGATGTCACTATTTCTGACTCTATGGAAACAATCGGGCTGAAATTTTGGAATCGTCATAGCAATCACTGTCCAAAACGAAATCAGTCACAAGATCTTTATAAAGTTGCATTTCTTGAAAAATGATTATTCTTATGGGCACTAATTTCAGACCTGGGTTCGAACTTTAAAAGCCATTTTTCGTGGCTCTATGTTACTAATCGGGCTGATATTTTGGAATCATCATAAGAATCGTGATCCAAAACGAAATCAGTAACAAAATCTTTAAAAAGTTGCACTTCTTCAAAAAAACAATATTCTTCTATGGACTAATGTCAGACTTGGGTTCGAACTTTAGAAGCAATTTTTCCAGGCTCTATGTTACAAATCGGCCTGAAATTTTGGAATCATCATTAGAATCATGGTTTTAAACGAAATCAGTAACAAAATCTAAAAAAAGTTGCACTTCTGGAAAAAAAATATTCTTCTGTGTACTAATTTCAGACTTGGGTTCGACCTATAAAAGCCATTTTTCCAGGCTCTAGGTTAATAATCGGGATGAAATTTCAGAATCATCATAAGAATCATGGTCCAAAACGAAATCAGTAACAAAATCTTTAAAAAGTTGCACTTCTGGAAAAAACAATATTCTTCTATGCACTAATTTCAGACTTGGGTTCGAACTTTAGAAGCCATTTTTCCAGGCTCTATGTTACTAATCGGCCTGAAATTTTGGAATCATCATAAGAATCATGGTCAAAAACGAAATCAGTAACAAAATCTTTAAAAAGTTGCACTTCTGGAAAAAACAATATTCTTCTATGCACTAATTTCAGACTTGGGTTCGAACTTTAGAAGCCATTATTTCAGGCTCGATGGATACAATGGGGCTGAAATTTTGGACTCAACATAAGAATCATGGTCCAAAACGAAATCAGTAACAAAATCTTTAAAAAGTTGAGCTTCTGGAAAAAAGCAATATTCTTATATGTTCTAATTTTAAACTTGGGTTAGAAATTAAAATGTTATTCTTTCTGACTCTATGGAAACAATCGGGCTGAAATTTTGGAATCGTCATAGCAATCACTGTCCACAACGAAATCAGTCAGATAATATGAATAAAGTTACATTTTTGGAAATCTCATAATTCTAATGGGCACTAATTTCAGACTTGGGTTCGAACTTTAAAACCCATTTTTTCCAGGCTATATGTAACTAATCGGGCTGAAATTTTGGAATCGTCATAGGAATCATGGGTCAAGACAAAATCAGTCACAAAATCTTTAAAATGTTGCACTTCTGGAAAAAACAATATTCTTCTATGCAATAATTTCAGACTTGGGTTCGAACTTAAGATGTCATTATTTCAGACTCTTTGAAAACAATCGGGGTCAAAATTTGGAATTGTCATAGGAATAGTGGTCCAAAACGAAATAAGTAACAAAATCTTTAAAACGTTGCATTTCTGGAAAAATCATTATTCTTATGGGCACTAAATTCAGACCTGGGTTCTAACTTTAAAAGCCATTTTTCGGGGCTCTATGTTCTTAATCGAGCTGATATTTTGGAATCATCATAAGAATCATGGTCAAAAACGAAATCAGTAACAAAATCTTAAAAAGTGTCACTTATGGAAAAAACAATATTCTTCTATGCACTAATTTCAGACTTGGGTTCGAACTTTAGATGTCATTATTTCAGACTCTTTGAAAACAATCGGGGTCAACTTTTGGAATTGTCATAGGAAAAGTGGTCCAAAACGAAATCAGTAACAAAATCTTTAAATCGTTGCATTTCTGGAAAAAAACATTTTTCTTCTGGGCAATAAATTCAGACCTGGGTTCGAAGTTGAAAAGCCATTTTCTCAGGCTCTTTGTTACTAATCGTGCTGAAATTTTGGAATCCTCATGTGAATCATGGTCCACAAAGAAATCAGTAACAAAATCTTTATAAAGTTGCACTCCTTCGAAAAAACAATATTCTTCTATGCACTAATTTCAGACTTGGGTTCGAACTTTAGACGCCATTATTTCAGACCCTATGGAAACATTTGAGGTCATATTTTGGAATCGTCAGAGGAATCATGGTTCAAAACGAAATCAGTCACAAGATCTTTATAAAGTTGCATTTCTGGAGAAATCATTATTCTTATGGGCACTAAATTCAGACCTGGGTTCTAACTTTAAAAGCCATTTTTCGGGGCTCTATGTTCTTAATCGAGCTGATATTGTTACTAATCGGGCTGAAATTTTGGAATCATCATAAGAATCATGATCCTAAACGAAATCAGTAACAAAATCTTTAAAAAGTTGCACTTCTTCGAAAAAACAATATTCTTTTATGCACTAATTTCAGACTTGGGTTCGAACTTTAGACGCCATTATTTTAGACTCTGTGGAAAAATTTAAGGTCAAATTTTGGATCCTTTAGCAGAATCATAGTCCAAAACGAAATCAGTCACAAGATCTTTATAAAGTTGCATTTCTGGAAAAATCATTATTATTATCGGCACTAATTTCGGACTTGGGTTCGAACTTTAAAAGCAATTTTTCGTGGCTCTATGTTACTTATCGGGCTGAAATTTTGGAATCATCATAAGAATTATTATCTAAAACGAATTCAGTACCAAAATCTTTAAAAAGTTGCACTTCTTAAAAAAAACAATATTCTACTATGCACTAATTTCAGAATTGGGTTCGAATTGTCATAGGAATAGTGGTCCAAAACGAAATCAGTAACAAAATCTTTAAAAAGTTGCACTTCTGGAAAAAACAATATTCTTCTATGCTCTAATTTCAGACTTGGGTTTTAACTATAAATGCAATTATTTCAGACTCTATGGAAACAATCGGGGTCAAATTTTTGAATCATCATAAGAATTATGATCCAAAACGAAAGCAGTATCAAAATCTTTAAAAAGTTGCACTTCTTCGAAAAAACAATATTCTTCTCTGCACTAATTTCAGACTTGGGTTCGAACTTTGGAAGCCATTTTTCCAGGCTCCATGTTACTAATCGGCCTGAAATTTTGGAATCATCATAAGAATCATGGTCAAAAACGAATTCAGTAACAAAATCTTTAAAAAGTTGCACTTCTTCAAAAAACAATATTCTTCTATGCACTTATTTCAGAATTGGGTTCGAACTTTAGACGCCATTTTTCAGACTCTATGAAAACAATCGGGGTCAAATTTTGGAATTGTTATAGGAATAGTGGTCCAAAACGAAATCAGTAACAAAATCTTTAAAAAGTTCACTTCTGGAAAAAACAATATTTTTCTATGGACTAATTTCGGACTTGGGTTCGAACTTTAAAAGCCATTTTTCCAGGCTCTATTTTAATAATCGGGCTGAAATTTTGGAATCATCATAAGAATCATGATCCAAAACGAAATCAGTACCAAAATCTTTAAAATGTTGCACTTCTGGAAAAAACAATATTCTTCTATGCACTAATTTCAGACTAGGGTTCGAACTTTGGAAGCCATTTTTCCAGGCTCTATGTTACTAATCGGCCTGAAATTTTGGAATCATCATAAGAATCATGGTCAAAAACGAAATCAGCAACAAAATCTTTAAAAAGTTGCACTTCTGGAAAAACAATATTCTTCTATGCACTGATTTCAGACTTGGGTTCGAACTTTAGATGTCATTATTTCAGACTCTATGAAAACAATCGGGGTCAAATTTTGGAATCGTCATAGGAATCATGGTCCAAAACGAATTCATTATCAAAATCTTTAAAAAGTTCACTTCTGGAAAAAACAATATTTTTCTATGGACTAATTTCGGACTTGGGTTCGAACTTTAAAAGCCATTTTTCCAGGCTCTATTTTAATAATCGGGCTGAAATTTTGGAATCATCATAAGAATCATGATCCAAAACGAAATCAGTACCAAAATCTTTAAAATGTTGCACTTCTGGAAAAAACAATATTTTTCTATGCACTAATTTCAGACTTGGGTTCGAACTTTAAAAGCAATTTTTACAGGCTCTATGTTACTAATCGGGCTGAAATTTTGGAATCATCATAAGAATCATGATCAAAACGAAATCAGTCACAAGATCTTGATAAAGTATTATTTCTGGAAAAATCATTATTACAATCGGCACTTATTTCGGACTTGGGTTCGAACTTTAAAAGCAATTTTTCGTGGCTCTATGTTACTTATCGGGCTGAAATTTTGGAATCATCATAAGAATTATGATCTAAAATGAAATCAGTAACAAAATCTTTAAAAAGTTGCACTTCTTCAAAAAACAATATTCTTCTATGCACTAATTTCAGAATTGGGTTCGAACTTTAGACGCCATTATTTAAGACGCTATGAAAACAATCGGGGTCAAATTTTGGAACTGTCATAGGAATAGTGGTCCAAAACGAAATCAGTAACAAAATCTTTAAAAAGTTTCACTTCTGGAAAAAACAATATTCTTCTATGCTCTAATTTCAGACTTGGGTTTAAACTATAAATGCAATTATTTCAGACTCTATGGAAACAATCGGGGTCAAATTTTGGAATCATGAATTTCAGACTTGGGTTCGAACTTTAGAAGCCATTATTTCAGGCTCGATGGATACAATGGGGCTGAAATTTTGGACTCAGCATAAGAATCATGGTCCAAAACGAAATCAGTAACAAAATCTTTAAAAAGTTGAGCTTCTGGAAAAAAACATTATTCTTCTCTGCACTAATTTTAGACTTGGGTTCGAAATTAAAATGTTTTTATTTCTGACTCTATGGAAACAATCGGGCTGAAATTTTGGAATCGTCATAGCAATCACTGTCCACAACGAAATCAGTCAGATAATCTGTATAA
Organism: Hesperophylax magnus; assembly: GCA_026573805.1. Taxonomy (NCBI): domain Eukaryota; kingdom Metazoa; phylum Arthropoda; class Insecta; order Trichoptera; family Limnephilidae; genus Hesperophylax; species Hesperophylax magnus. The sequence continues at coordinate 13,020 of JAIUSX010000274.1, read as the reverse complement.
AGTTCATTTTTGGAAATATCATAATTCTTATGGGCACCAATTTCAGACTTGGGTTCGAACTATAGAAGCCATTATTTCAGGCTCTATGGATTCAATGTGGCTGAAATTTTGGAATTGTCATATGAATAGTGGTCCAAAACGAAATCAGTAACAAAATCTTTAAAAAGTTGCACTTCTGGAAAAAACATTATTTTTCTATGCACTAATTTCAGACTTGGGTTTGAACTTTAGAAGACATTATTTCAGGCTCGATGGATACAATGGGGCTGAAATTTTGGATTCAGCATAATAATCATGGTCCAAAACGAAATCAGTAACAAAATCTTAAAAAAGTTGAGCTTCTGGAAAAAACAATATTCTTCTATGCACTAATTTCAGACTTGGGTTCGACCTATAAAAGTCATTTTTCCAGGCTCTAGGTTACTATTCGGGCTGAAATCTGTATAAAGTTACATTTTTAGAAAAATCATTATTCTTATGGGCACTAATTTCAGACTTGGGTTTGAACTTTTGAATCCATTATTTAAGGCTCTATTGAAACAATCGGGCTGAAATTTTGGAATCATCATAAGAATCATGGTCCAAAACGAAATCAGTATCAAAATCTTTAAAAAGTTGCACAACTGAAAAAAACAATTTTCTTCTCTGCACTAATTTCAGACCAGGGTTCGAACTTTAAATGTCATTATTTCAGACTCTATGGAAACAATCGGGCTGAAAATTTGGAATCGTCATAGCAATCACTGTCCACAACGAAATCAGTCAGATAATCTATATAAAGTTACATTTTTGGAAAAATCATTATTCTTATGGGCACTAATTTCAGACTTGGGTTTGAACTTTTGAATCCATTATTTAAGGCTTTATTGAAACAATCGGGCTGAAATTTTGGAATCGTCATAGGAATCATAGTTCAAAACAAAATCAGTCACAAAATCTTTATAAAGTTGCATTTCTGGAAAAAACAATATTCTTCTATGCACTAATTTCAGACTTGGGTTCGAACTTTAAATGTCATTATTTCAGACTCTATGGAAACAATCGGGCTGAAAATTTGGAATCGTCATAGCAATCACTGTCCACAACGAAATCAGTCAGATAATCTGTATAAAGTTACATTTTTGGAAAAATCATTATTCTTATGGGCACTTATTTCAGACTTGGGTTTGAACTTTTGAATCCATTATTTAAGGCTCTATTGAAACAATCAGGCTGAAATTTTGGAATCGTCATAGGAATCATGGTCCAAAACGATTTCATTAACAAAATCTTTAAAAAGGTCACTTCTGGAAAAATCAATATTTTTCTATGCACTAATTTCAGACTTGGGTTCGAACTTTAAAAGCAATTTTTCCAGGCTCTATGTTACTAATCGGGCTGAAATTTTGGAATCATCATAAGAATCATGATCCAAAACGAAATAAGTCACAAGATCTTTATAAAGTTGCATTTCTGGAAAAATCATTATTATTATCGGCACTAATTTCGGACTTGGGTTCGAACTTTAAAAGCCATTTTTCGTGGCTCTATGTAACTAATCGGGCTGATATTTTGGAATCATCATAAGAATCATGATCCAATACGAAATCAGTAACAAAATCTTTGAAAAGTTGCACTTCTTCGAAAAAACAATATTCTTCTGTGCGCTAATTTCAGACTTGGGTTTTAACTATAAATGCAATTATTTCAGACTCTATGGAAACAATCGTGGTCAAATTTTGGAATCATGAATTTCAGACTTGGGTTCGAACTTTAAAAGCAATTTTTCCAGGCTCTATGTTACTAATCGGGCTGAAATTTTTGAATCATCATAAGAATCATGGTCTTAATCGAAATCAGTAACAAAATCTTTAAAAAGTTGCATTTCTGGAAAAAAAAATATTCTTCTATGCACTAATTTCAGACTTGGGTTCGACCTATAGAAGTCATTTTTCCAGGCTCTAGGTTACTATTCGTGCTGAAATTTCGGAATCATCATAAGAATCATGGTCCAAAACGAAATCAGTATCAAAATCTTTAAAAAGTTGCACAACTGAAAAAAACAATTTTCTTCTCTGCACTAATTTCAGACCAGGGTTCGAACTTTAAATGTCATTATTTCAGACTCTATGGAAACAATCGGGTTGAAATTTTGGAATCGTCATAGCAATCACTGTCAACAACGAAATCAGTCAGATAATGTGTATTAAGTTACATTTTTGGAAAAATCATTATTCTTATGGGCACTTATTTCAGACTTGGGTTTGAACTTTTGAATCCATTATTTAAGGCTATATTGAAACAATCAGGCTGAAATTTTGGAATCGTCATAGGAATCATAGTTCAAAACAAAATCAGTCACAAAATCTTTATAAAGTTGCATTTCTGGAAAAAACAATATTCTTCTATGCACTAATTTCAGACTTGGGTTCGAACTTTAAATGTCATTATTTCAGACTCTATGGAAACAATCGGGCTGAAAATTTGGAATCGTCATAGCAATCACTGTCCACAACGAAATCAGTCAGATAATCTGTATAAAGTTACATTTTTGGAAAAATCATTATTCTTATGGGCACTTATTTCAGACTTGGGTTTGAACTTTTGAATCCATTATTTAAGGCTCTATTGAAACAATCAGGCTGAAATTTTGGAATCGTCATAGGAATCATGGTCCAAAACGATTTCATTAACAAAATCTTTAAAAAGGTCACTTCTGGAAAAATCAATATTTTTCTATGCACTAATTTCAGACTTGGGTTCGAACTTTAAAAGCAATTTTTCCAGGCTCTATGTTACTAATCGGGCTGAAATTTTGGAATCATCATAAGAATCATGATCCAAAACGAAATAAGTCACAAGATCTTTATAAAGTTGCATTTCTGGAAAAATCATTATTATTATCGGCACTAATTTCGGACTTGGGTTCGAACTTTAAAAGCCATTTTTCGTGGCTCTATGTAACTAATCGGGCTGATATTTTGGAATCATCATAAGAATCATGATCCAATACGAAATCAGTAACAAAATCTTTGAAAAGTTGCACTTCTTCGAAAAAACAATATTCTTCTGTGCGCTAATTTCAGACTTGGGTTTTAACTATAAATGCAATTATTTCAGACTCTATGGAAACAATCGTGGTCAAATTTTGGAATCATGAATTTCAGACTTGGGTTCGAACTTTAAAAGCAATTTTTCCAGGCTCTATGTTAGTAATCGGGCTGAAATTTTTGAATCATCATAAGAATCATGGTCTTAATCGAAATCAGTAACAAAATCTTTAAAAAGTTGCATTTCTGGAAAAAAAAATATTCTTCTATGCACTAATTTCAGACTTGGGTTCGACCTATAGAAGTCATTTTTCCAGGCTCTAGGTTACTATTCGTGCTGAAATTTCGGAATCATCATAAGAATCATGGTCCAAAACGAAATCAGTATCAAAATCTTTAAAAAGTTGCACAACTGAAAAAAACAATTTTCTTCTCTGCACTAATTTCAGACCAGGGTTCGAACTTTAAATGTCATTATTTCAGACTCTATGGAAACAATCGGGTTGAAATTTTGGAATCGTCATAGCAATCACTGTCAACAACGAAATCAGTCAGATAATGTGTATTAAGTTACATTTTTGGAAAAATCAATATTCTTCTATGCACTAATTTCAGACTTGGGTTCGAACTTTAAATGTCATTATTTCAGACTCTATGGAAACAATCGGGCTGAAAATTTAAAATCGTCATAGCAATCACTGTCCACAACGAAATCAGTCAGATAATCTGTATAAAGTTACATTTTTGGAAAAATCATTATTCTTATGGGCACTTATTTCAGACTTGGGTTTGAACTTTTGAATCCATTATTTAAGGCTCTATTGAAACAATCAGGCTGAAATTTTGGAATCGTCATAGGAATCATGGTCCAAAACGATTTCATTAACAAAATCTTTAAAAAGGTCACTTCTGGAAAAATCAATATTTTTCTATGCACTAATTTCAGACTTGGGTTCGAACTTTAAAAGCAATTTTTCCAGGCTCTATGTTACTAATCGGGCTGAAATTTTGGAATCATCATAAGAATCATGATCCAAAACGAAATAAGTCACAAGATCTTTATAAAGTTGCATTTCTGGAAAAATCATTATTATTATCGGCACTAATTTCGGACTTGGGTTCGAACTTTAAAAGCCATTTTTCGTGGCTCTATGTAACTAATCGGGCTGATATTTTGGAATCATCATAAGAATCATGATCCAATACGAAATCAGTAACAAAATCTTTGAAAAGTTGCACTTCTTCGAAAAAACAATATTCTTCTGTGCGCTAATTTCAGACTTGGGTTTTAACTATAAATGCAATTATTTCAGACTCTATGGAAACAATCGTGGTCAAATTTTGGAATCATGAATTTCAGACTTGGGTTCGAACTTTAAAAGCAATTTTTCCAGGCTCTATGTTACTAATCGGGCTGAAATTTTTGAATCATCATAAGAATCATGGTCTTAATCGAAATCAGTAACAAAATCTTTAAAAAGTTGCATTTCTGGAAAAAAAAATATTCTTCTATGCACTAATTTCAGACTTGGGTTCGACCTATAGAAGTCATTTTTCCAGGCTCTAGGTTACTATTCGTGCTGAAATTTCGGAATCATCATAAGAATCATGGTCCAAAACGAAATCAGTATCAAAATCTTTAAAAAGTTGCACAACTGAAAAAAACAATTTTCTTCTCTGCACTAATTTCAGACCAGGGTTCGAACTTTAAATGTCATTATTTCAGACTCTATGGAAACAATCGGGTTGAAATTTTGGAATCGTCATAGCAATCACTGTCAACAACGAAATCAGTCAGATAATGTGTATTAAGTTACATTTTTGGAAAAATCATTATTCTTATGGGCACTTATTTCAGACTTGGGTTTGAACTTTTGAATCCATTATTTAAGGCTATATTGAAACAATCAGGCTGAAATTTTGGAATCGTCATAGGAATCATAGTTCAAAAGAAAATCAGTAACAAAATCTTTAAAATGTTGCACTTCTGGAAAAAACAATATTCTTCTATGCACTAATTTCAGACTTGGGTTCAAACTTTTGAATCCATTATTTAAAGCTCTATTGAAACAATCGGGCTGAAATTTTGGAATCGTCATAGGAATCATAGTTCAAAACAAAATCAGTCACAAAATCTTCATAAAGTTGCATTTCTGGAAAAAACAATATTCTTCTATGCACTAATTTCAGACTTTGGTTCGAACTTTGGAAGCCATTTTTTCCAGGCTCTATTTAACTAATCGGCCTCAAATTTTGAAATCATCATAAGAATCATGATCCAAAACGAAATCAGTAACAAAATCTTTAAAAAGTTGCACTTCTTCGAAAAAACAATATTCTTCTATGCACTAATTTCAGACTTGGGTTCGAACTTTGGGAGCCATTTTTCCAGGCTCTATGTTACTAATCGGGCTGAAATTTCGGAATCATCATAAGAATCATGGTCCAAAACGAAATCAGTATCAAAATCTTTAAAAAGTTGCACAACTGGAGAAAACAATTTTCTTCTCCGCACTAATTTCAGACTTGGGTTCGAACTTTAAATGTCATTATTTCAGACTCTATGGAAACAATCGGGCTGAAAATTTGGAATCGTCATAGCAATCACTGTCCACAACGAAATCAGTCAGATAATCTGTATAAAGTTACATTTTTGGAAAAATCATTAATCTTATGTGCACTTATTTCAGACTTGGGTTTGAACTTTTGAATCCATTATTTAAGGCTCTATTGAAACAATCGGGCTGAAATTTTGGAATCGTCATAGGAATCATATTTCAAAACAAAATCAGTCACAAAATCTTTATAAAGTTGCATTTCTGGAAAAAACAATATTCTTCTATGCACTAATTTCAGACTTGTGTTCGAACTTTGGAAGCCATTTTTCCAGGCTCTAGGTTACTAATCGGGCTGAAATTTTGGAATCATCATAAGAATCATGATCCAAAACGAAATCAGTAACAAAATCTTTAAAAAGTTGCACTTCTTCGAAAAAACAATATTCTTCTATGCACTAATTTAAGACTTGGGTTCGAACTTAAAATGTCATTAATTCTGACTCTATGGAAACAATCGGGCTGAAATTTTGGAATCGTCATAGCAATCACTGTACACAACGAAATCAGTCAGATAATCTGTATAAAGTTGCATTTCGGGAAAAATCATTATTATTATCGGCACTAATTTCGGACTTGGGTTCGAACTTTAAAAGCAATTTTTCGTGGCTCTATGTTACTTATCGGGCTGAAATTTTGGAATCATCGTAAGAATTATGATCTAAAATGAAATCAGTAAAAAAATCTTTAAAAAGTTGCATTTATTCAAAAAACAATATTCTTCTATGCACTAATTTCAGAAATGGGTTCGAACTTTAGACGCCATTATTTCAGACTCTATGAAAACAATCGGGGTGAAATTTTGGAATTGTCATAGGAATAGTGGTCCAAAACGAAATCATTAACAAAATCTTTAAAAAATTGCACTTCTGGAAAAAACAATATTCTTCTATGCTCTAGTTTCAGACTTGGGTTTTAACTATAAATGCAATTATTTCAGACTCTATGGAAACAATCGTGGTCAAATTTTGGAATCATGAATTTCAGACTTGGGTTCGAACTTTAAAAGCAATTTTTCCAGGCTCTATGTTACTAATCGGGCTGAAATTTTTGAATCATCATAAGAATCATGGTCTTAATCGAAATCAGTAACAAAATCTTTAAAAAGTTGCATTTCTGGAAAAAAAAATATTCTTCTATGCACTAATTTCAGACCTGGGTTCGACCTATAGAAGTCATTTTTCCAGGCTCTAGGTTACTATTCGTGCTGAAATTTTCGAATCATCATAAGAATCATGGTCCAAAACGAAATCAGTATCAAAATCTTTAAAAAGTTGCACAACTGAAAAAAACAATTTTCTTCTCTGCACTAATTTCAGACCAGGGTTCGAACTTTAAATGTCATTATTTCAGACTCTATGGAAACAATCGGGCTGAAATGTTGGAATCGTCATAGAAATCACTGTCCACAACGAAATCAGTCAGATAATCTGTATAAAGTTACATTTCTGGAAAAATCATTATTATTATCGGCACTTATTTCGGAATTGGGTTCGAACTTTAAAAGCAATTTTTCGTGGCTCTATGTTACTTATTGGGCTGAAATTTTGGAATCATCATGAGAATAATGATCTAAAACGAAATCGGTAACAAAATCTTTAAAAAGTTGCACTTCTGGAAAAAACAATATTCTTCTATGCACTGATTTCAGACTTGGGTTCGAACTTTAGATGTCATTATTTCAGACTCTATGAAAACAATCGGGGTCAAATTTTGGAATCGTCATAGGAATCATGGTCCAAAACGAATTCATTAACAAAATCTTTAAAAAGGTCACTTCTGGAAAAAACAATATTTTTCTATGCACTAATTTCAGACTTGGGTTCGATCTTTAAAAGCAATTTTTCCAGGCTCTATATTACTAATCGGGCTGAAATTTTGGAATCATCATAAGAATCATGATCAAAACGAAATCAGTCACAAGATCTTTATAAAGTATTATTTCTGGAAAAATCATTATTACTATCGGCACTTATTTCGGACTTGGGTTCGAACTTTAAAAGCAATTTTTCGTGGCTCTATGTTACTAATCGGGCTGAAATTTTGGAATCATCATAAGAATTATGATCTAAAATGAAATCAGTAACAAAATCTTTAAAAAGTTGCACTTCTTCAAAAAACAATATTCTTCTATGCACTAATTTCAGATTGGGTTCGAACTTTAGACGCCATTATTTCAGACTCTATGAAAACAATCGGGGTCAAGTTTTGGAATTGTCATAGGAATAGTGGTCCAAAACGAAATCAGTAACAAAATCTTTAAAAAGTTTAACTTCTGGAAAAAACAATATTCTTCTATGCACTACTTTCAGACTTGGGTTCGAACTTTAAAAGCAATTTTTCCAGGCTCTATATTACTAATCGGGCTGAAATTTTGGAATCATCATAAGAATCATGATCAAAACGAAATCAGTCACAAGATCTTTATAAAGTATTATTTCTGGAAAAATCATTATTACTATCGGCACTTATTTCGGACTTGGGTTCGAACTTTAAAAGCAATTTTTCGTGGCTCTATGTTACTTATCTGGCTGAAATTTTGGAATCATCATAAGAATTATGATCTAAAATGAAATCAGTAACAAAATCTTTAAAAAGTTGCACTTCTTCAAAAAACAATATTCTTCTATGCACTAATTTCAGAATTGGGTTCGAACTTTAGACGCCATTATTTCAGACTCTATGAAAACAATCGGGGTCAAGTTTTGGAATTGTCATAGGAATAGTGGTCCAAAACGAAATCAGTAACAAAATCTTTAAAAAGTTTCACTTCTGGAAAAAACAATATTCTTCTATGCTCTAATTTCAGACTTGGGTTTAAACTATAAATGCAATTATTTCAGACTCTATGGAAACAATCGGGGTCAAATTTTGGAATCATGAATTTCAGACTTGGGTTCGAACCTTAGAAGCCATTATTTCAGGCTCGATGGATACAATGGGGCTGATATTTTGGACTCAGCATAAGAATCATGGTCCAAAACGAAATCAGTAACAAAATCTTTAAAAAGTTGAGCTTCTGGAAAAAAACATTATTCTTCTCTGCACTAATTTTAGACTTGGTTTCGAAATTAAAATGTTATTATTTCTGACTCTATGGAAATAATCGGGCTGAAATTTTGGAATCATCATAAGAATCATGGTCAAAAACGAAATCAGTAACAAAATCTTTAAAAAGTTTCACTTCTGGAAAAAACAATATTCTTCTACGCACTAATTTCAAACTTGGGTTCGAACTTTAGAAGCCATTATTTCAGGCTCTATGGATTCAATGGGGCTGAAATTTTGGAATTGTCATAGGAATAGTGGTCCAAAACGAAATCAGTCACAAGATCTTGATAAAGTATTATTTCTGGAAAAATCATTATTACTATCGGCACTTATTTCGGACTTGGGTTCGAACTTTAAAAGCAATTTTTCGTGGCTCTATGTTACTAATCGGGCTGAAATTTTGGAATCATCATAAGAATTATGATCTAAAATGAAATCAGTAACAAAATCTTTAAAAAGTTGCACTTCTTCAAAAAACAATATTCTTCTATGCACTAATTTCAGATTGGGTTCGAACTTTAGACGCCATTATTTCAGACTCTATGAAAACAATCGGGGTCAAGTTTTGGAATTGTCATAGGAATAGTGGTCCAAAACGAAATCAGTAACAAAATCTTTAAAAAGTTTAACTTCTGGAAAAAACAATATTCTTCTATGCACTACTTTCAGACTTGGGTTCGAACTTTAAAAGCAATTTTTCCAGGCTCTATATTACTAATCGGGCTGAAATTTTGGAATCATCATAAGAATCATGATCAAAACGAAATCAGTCACAAGATCTTTATAAAGTATTATTTCTGGAAAAATCATTATTACTATCGGCACTTATTTCGGACTTGGGTTCGAACTTTAAAAGCAATTTTTCGTGGCTCTATGTTACTTATCTGGCTGAAATTTTGGAATCATCATAAGAATCATGATCAAAACGAAATCAGTCACAAGATCTTTATAAAGTATTATTTCTGGAAAAATCATTATTACTATCGGCACTTATTTCGGACTTGGGTTCGAACTTTAAAAGCAATTTTTCGTGGCTCTATGTTACTAATCGGGCTGAAATTTTGGAATCATCATAAGAATTATGATCTAAAATGAAATCAGTAACAAAATCTTTAAAAAGTTGCACTTCTTCAAAAAACAATATTCTTCTATGCACTAATTTCAGATTGGGTTCGAACTTTAGACGCCATTATTTCAGACTCTATGAAAACAATCGGGGTCAAGTTTTGGAATTGTCATAGGAATAGTGGTCCAAAACGAAATCAGTAACAAAATCTTTAAAAAGTTTAACTTCTGGAAAAAACAATATTCTTCTATGCACTACTTTCAGACTTGGGTTCGAACTTTAAAAGCAATTTTTCCAGGCTCTATATTACTAATCGGGCTGAAATTTTGGAATCATCATAAGAATCATGATCAAAACGAAATCAGTCACAAGATCTTTATAAAGTATTATTTCTGGAAAAATCATTATTACTATCGGCACTTATTTCGGACTTGGGTTCGAACTTTAAAAGCAATTTTTCGTGGCTCTATGTTACTTATCTGGCTGAAATTTTGGAATCATCATAAGAATTATGATCTAAAATGAAATCAGTAACAAAATCTTTAAAAAGTTGCACTTCTTCAAAAAACAATATTCTTCTATGCACTAATTTCAGAATTGGGTTCGAACTTTAGACGCCATTATTTCAGACTCTATGAAAACAATCGGGGTCAAGTTTTGGAATTGTCATAGGAATAGTGGTCCAAAACGAAATCAGTAACAAAATCTTTAAAAAGTTTCACTTCTGGAAAAAACAATATTCTTCTATGCTCTAATTTCAGACTTGGGTTTAAACTATAAATGCAATTATTTCAGACTCTATGGAAACAATCGGGGTCAAATTTTGGAATCATGAATTTCAGACTTGGGTTCGAACCTTAGAAGCCATTATTTCAGGCTCGATGGATACAATGGGGCTGATATTTTGGACTCAGCATAAGAATCATGGTCCAAAACGAAATCAGTAACAAAATCTTTAAAAAGTTGAGCTTCTGGAAAAAAACATTATTCTTCTCTGCACTAATTTTAGACTTGGGTTCGAAATTAAAATGTTATTATTTCTGACTCTATGGAAATAATCGGGCTGAAATTTTGGAATCATCATAAGAATCATGGTCAAAAACGAAATCAGTAACAAAATCTTTAAAAAGTTTCACTTCTGGAAAAAACAATATTCTTCTACGCACTAATTTCAAACTTGGGTTCGAACTTTAGAAGCCATTATTTCAGGCTCTATGGATTCAATGGGGCTGAAATTTTGGAATTGTCATAGGAATAGTGGTCCAAAACGAAATCAGTAACAAAATCTTTAAAAAAGTGCACTTCTGGAAAAAACAATATTCTTCTATTCTCTAATTTCAGACTTGGGTATTAACTATAAATGTAGTTATTTCAGACTCTATGGAAACAATCGGGGTCAAATTTTGGAATCATGAATATCGGACTTGGGTTCGAACTTTAGAAGACATTATTTTAATCTCTATTGATACGATCGGGCTGAATTTTGGAATTGTCATAGGAATAGTGGTCCAAAACGAAATCAGTAAGAAAATCTTTAAAAAGTTGCACTTCTTCGAAAAATTAATATTATTCTATGCACTAATTTTAGACTTGGGTTCGAACTTTGGGAGCCATTTTTCCAGGCTCTATGTTACTATTCGTGCTGAAATTTCGGAATCATCATAAGAATCATGGTCCAAAACGAAATCAGTATCAAAATCTTTAAAAAGTTGCACACAACTGAAAAAAACAATTTTCTTCTCTGCATTAATTTTTAGACTTGGGTTCGAAATTAAAATGTTTTTATTTCTGACTCTATGGAAACAATCGGGCTGAAATTTTGGAATCGTCATAGCAATCACTGTCCACAACGAAATCAGTCAGATAATCTGTATAAAGTTCATTTTTGGAAATATCATAATTCTTATGGGCACCAATTTCAGACTTGGGTTCGAACTATAGAAGCCATTATTTCAGGCTCTATGGATTCAATGTGGCTGAAATTTTGGAATTGTCATATGAATAGTGGTCCAAAACGAAATCAGTAACAAAATCTTTAAAAAGTTGCACTTCTGGAAAAAACATTATTTTTCTATGCACTAATTTCAGACTTGGGTTTGAACTTTAGAAGACATTATTTCAGGCTCGATGGATACAATGGGGCTGAAATTTTGGATTCAGCATAAGAATCATGGTCCAAAACGAAATCAGTAACAAAATCTTTAAAAAGTTGAGCTTCTGGAAAAAACAATATTCTTCTATGCACTAATTTCAGACTTGGGTTCGACCTATAAAAGTCATTTTTCCAGGCTCTAGGTTACTATTCGGGCTGAAATTTCAGAATCATCATAAGAATCATGGTCCAAAACGAAATCAGTATCAAAATCTTTAAAAAGTTGCACAACTGAAAAAAACAATTTTCTTCTCTGCACTAATTTCAGACCAGGGTTCGAACTTTAAATGTCATTATTTCAGACTCTATGGAAACAATCGGGCTGAAAATTTGGAATCGTCATAGCAATCACTGTCCACAACGAAATCAGTCAGATAATCTATATAAAGTTACATTTTTGGAAAAATCATTATTCTTATGGGCACTAATTTCAGACTTGGGTTTGAACTTTTGAATCCATTATTTAAGGCTCTATTGAAACAATCAGGCTGAAATTTTGGAATCGTCATAGGAATCATGGTCCAAAACGATTTCATTAACAAAATCTTTAAAAAGGTCACTTCTGGAAAAATCAATATTTTTCTATGCACTAATTTCAGACTTGGGTTCGAACTTTAAAAGCAATTTTTCCAGGCTCTATGTTACTAATCGGGCTGAAATTTTGGAATCATCATAAGAATCATGATCCAAAACGAAATAAGTCACAAGATCTTTATAAAGTTGCATTTCTGGAAAAATCATTATTATTATCGGCACTAATTTCGGACTTGGGTTCGAACTTTAAAAGCCATTTTTCGTGGCTCTATGTAACTAATCGGGCTGATATTTTGGAATCATCATAAGTGTGGTGATCTGTCGTGTCGATCACTCAGATAAGATGTAAATAATAGTCGTTTGGATACTCCATACTATTTGGTTTATTTAGTGTTATTACTAATGTACAGTATTCGAGATGTTGTTGCAAAGAGAGGACGAGTTACAACAGACACGCCTTTTTATACGTCTCGGTCATGCTGTCTCACTCAGATATGCCTGTCTCTTTCATACCGACAGACATACGTTCACCACATCCCTCCACACTTAAATCAGCAGACAGTAACACAACAT
>JAIUSX010000273.1:0-247090 GCA_026573805.1 Hesperophylax magnus | reverse complement strand
AAATTAGCGGATATGTACATTTTTTAAGATAATGGCCAAAACTAGTACTGTATGGGAGCCACTTGTGGCCACCAACGTGGCCACAACCCATACATTTGTATAAATTCTTTTGTCAGTAATGGCCACATCGAAAAATCATGTTTAAACAACCAATTTGCTAAAAATAACCTCAAAAACATATTACTTTTACCCTTTTATAATGGGTACAACTTGTTGTCAAATAAAATATCAAAAAGATTACAAATATATATTAAGATTACTTACAGTTAGGGAATGCAATCCCGCCAGGAAATGTCAATCCAGGTATTTGCGGGACTGAACAATCTTAGTCCCGCTGGATCCAGGTATTTGCGGGATCCAGCAGAGTGGACTTAGATAATATCTAATCAATAGTATAAAGACCTGATATCTCGATCTACCAACCTTGTTTTTAGACTTTTAAATTTATACCTATAATAAAACAAGTTCTTTGGGACATTTTAAATGATTTATTAATAGGTATACCTTTAGTTAGACATAGGTAAAGTTTAAGTCATAAATTGGCAAAGAATAAGATACGACATAAATTTACATAACATACCCGCCTCGGAAAAGACTTTGTTTAGTGAGGTGGGTAAAAGAAATCTATGTGCACAAATGAAAATAAAATAAATTCGCCCGGATTGCCGGCACTGAAACTGAAACGAAACTTAAATTTAAATAATAACGTTCACACGATAAACAATATTCTTGTACAATGAGCATCATAAGTTTAATTAAACATTATTTTGGAAATAGCTTCGTAAAAAAGTTAAAGTATTAATTGTCTCATCTGAAAAACGGCTTCTGATATTGGACACAAGGTAGCCAGCGGCTGAAAAAGCTCGTTCAGCTTCCACGCTGGTTGTGCACAATAGTCATTAGCGCATTGTAAGTGAATTGAAGGTAATTCTCTGTAATCCCGCCAGTCCAGCGGGATCCGCTAAATGTCTGCGGGATCTCGGTATTTCGGGATCCCGGTATACCGGGATTGCATTCCCTACTTACAGTGGGTTCCTTAAGGTTTTGGATAACAATCTCAATAAAAAATTCCGCAACACTTATTCGCATCGACCAAACACAAAATGGTAACAATAAGATTTATTGTGTCACTTGTCAACGAAGACCATTGACAAATATGCATTTTGCCATAGGGTTAAAAAAAGATTCGATTTTATTTAGCTTATATTTCGACTTGTAAAGTTGAAAATGGCCAGAACCGGCCCACTGGCCACAACCGGCCCACTGACCCTACATAGTATTTAGAAGAGATCGCGAGTCCACCAAATCTGTGTCTAAAGAAGGTGGTGGAGTTCTAGCCGCCGTTTCTAAAAAACTTCTTGTTTCTAGAAAAACTGAGTGGGAAAGTGACAATGAAGATTTATGGCTCGTGATCAAGTCCAATACTCATTCAAACTTGTTAATTTTTATTTGTGTCATCTACATTCCTACTAATGTAACTCTTGATAATTATTGCAGTCAGATCGTTAAATTACAGGATCTATATTTAAGGCATTCAAATTCCAATTCACAGTTCATTATTATAGGTGATTTCCATTTGCCAGAAACTAAATGGTTACCTGACACTTCGTTTAAAAATAATGTCCTTTCTCCTTCTAATTATAAAAGCCAGAAAGCACACAGTCTTGTCAACCTTTTATCAATTTGTAATTTCTATCAATTTAACTATGTACTTAATGGAAATGAAAATTTATTAGACCTTATTTTGTCTGATAAAGTTTACATAGATATACATACAGCACCAGGCCAAATTAGATAATTATCACCCTTCATTTGAAATTAAGGTAAAACAAAATAAAAATAATTTCTTAGAAAATAAGAAAAATGATTCAAATTATAACTTCAGGAAAGGAAACTATAATAAATGTCAACAAGATCTATTGTCGGTTAATTGGATAACACTTACTAAATAACTGATGTACTGTCAATGATATGCACTTAAATTTTGAAAAATGTAATATTTTAAACTTTACTCTAAATAAGGTTATAAAGAATTTTTCCTATGTTATTAATAAGATTATTCTCAAAAAAGTGTCTTCTATAAGAGATCTAGGAATTACTCTTGATTCTAGATTTATATTTGATTTACACATTAATGACATTAAGTCCAAATCACTTAAAATGATGGGATTTAAAACCTTTCAAAGATCCTCTATCAATTCTAACCCTTTCCTATGCCTCAATTAGAAGTAAACTTGAATATGGAAGCACTATTTAGAATCAACATTATTGCAAGTATGAAAACATTTTAGAATCAGTAAAAAAAATGCTTAGACTATTATCTTTCAAATGTGGACTAAATGATCATCTTAGATCATACGACGCACGTCGTGAATACTTTAAGATTAATACACTTAAAATAAGAAGGCAATTGACTGACCTAATAATTATGTTTGAATAAAATTATCCACGGCCATCTTCATATCTCATTATGTCTTGGCAATATTGAAATAAATGTCCCCAATTCCCATTGTTTAAGACACCATAGCATTTTTCACGTGAATATATTCAAACATAATATCGCTGTGCTGAAGTAGATATTTTCGTCGATAATCTATACAAATTCAAAAAAAAGTTCACTATTTGTTTGGTTTTTTAATTTTACGTAACCTGTATTTAATTGCATTTTTGCCTGTGTGTATGTAATTTTTAGATTGTAACTTAACTGAGTTTTTATAACTGGATAGCTCGTAAGTGAGAACATCTGTAAAAACCCAGTATAAATAAATAAATAAATTGTTATCCCGCTGGCGTTGGTTGTAGAATTACTGACCAAAGCGTCAGAATATGTTTTCGACTGGTAAGACGAATCATTAGCAAATGAAGTAGATTCGTTGACAAACTCATAAGCACATGAAGTAGTCAGGTTAACAAAATCATAAGCAAATGTAGTAGTTTTTTTTCAAAATTTTATTTAGTTACTTTTTTAAATAATTAGGTACTTTTTTGTATGGCACATGAAAAAAAACATATATATAAAATTAAAACAGATTATTGAAGTCCTCCTCACTAGGAGATCCTGTGCTGAGGGGGACTATATATGTTAGTATACGTTTTCAGCGACTAAGATGATTTTTTTCATATATTAGCTAGTTATTCTTCCGTTATTTCCTTAAGTCAAGATTTGATGTCCTTAATGTAGTTTTTTTTCGTTTTCCTTTGTTTGATGTTGAGAGGGAGCTTATTATATAATTTTATTGCTAAAAATTCAGAGCTTCTTTGTCCAAAGGTAGAATTACATTTAGAAATATTTAGTATGTCTGTTTGCTTCGCTCTGGTTTTATCGTGAGAGGGGTTTGCCTCTGGTTTATTTTTTAGGTGATGAACTAGAATATTTTTAGCATAGATTTTTTGTAAACTTGGAACATCAAACAGATTAAAAATATCAGTAGTTGGCGTCCTTAAGGGGAGCTTTAATAAGGTTTTTATGATCCAATTTTGAGTTTTCTTTAGTTGTTTAAGATGGTTTGATGATGCTGAGCCCCATCCTATTATTCCATATTCCTAAAAAAAAAAATAAAAAAAAAAATAAAAAAAAATAGAGAGTGGCATAGAGCTACATTGTGCTACATTTTTCTGTGACAATTTTAAAACCAACTATGTAGCTCATACACCTATAAATAGACTACATCATTTTGGCAATAAATTTGGGAATATTGTAGACATGCTTAATTAAAGATTCCGTATTAGTTATGAAACGAAATCTTTTTAATCATTTTACTGAGATGTATGAATTCACAATTCTGTAGTGAATACACTTTTGTTTTTATATGTATATGTTCCTTAATACATATTTAGCTTTCCGTAATCCACACTATTAATTTGAATTTACCTTAATTTTATCAAAAATCATAATTTATTGTAAACTATGTAACACAACTGTATTCCTTGTTAACTACTTTTGTAAAAGCCCATTAGGGCGTAAATAAATAAATAAATAAATAATATACTCTCTTTAGATCTGTAGTTGACAAGATATTTCGTAATTTTTTGAAGAAATAGATGAGTTTTGTTAGCTTTTTTGAGGTTCCTTCGATGTGTGCATCCCAATGAAGTTTGTCGTCAATTGAAATCCAAAGATTTTTAATTGTTTTAGTTTGGACTATATGCAGGCAAGAACATTGCGGATATTTGTTTAGACATTCATGTAATTTGAGTGTATGCTCATTCGTTGGTTGACCTCTTTTGTTTTAAGAGAATGTTAGATATTTAGTTTTACTCACATTTAATGTAAGGGAGTTTGTTTTAACCAGTTTTGGAGTACAGTCAGACCTTGCTCCGTACTTCCATTTTTTTTAAATTTAAAAAATAGTATTACATGGTCAATTGTATCAACAGCTTTTTGAAGGTCAATAAAAACTGCCAAGCATTTTTTACCTTCATCCAGTTTTTTTTAAATTGTATTTGTTACTTTAGCTACAGCATCACCAGTACCCAGGTTTTCCCTAAAACCATATTGCGTCGTTGATAATATTTTATTTTCATCCAAAAATTTAACCATTTGGTTTTTTATTACTTTTTACAATATTTTCGATAGTATAGGTAATAGACTAAATGGCCGATAGTTAGATATATCATTTTTGGGACCGCTTTTGTATATTGGAATAGTCGTAGCAATTTTAAGACGTGTGGGAAAAATACCATTTCTTATTGAAAGATTTACAAGGCACGTCAGTGGGTAGATTAGCTCATTTAGAAGATATTTAATTGCTCTGTTTGATAAGAGTTCATTTCCCGATGAGGTATTTGTGTTTAGGGAGGCTATGGTATTTCTTATATCTTCACTTGTTATCTTGACTATGTTAAGGGAGTTTTCTTAATTGACATTTTCATTCCACACTGTTTTTTCGGCAGTAAATGAAGATTGTTTGATTTTATTTGCTAAGTTCGAGCCAATTTTGTAAAAATATTGACTAAATGATTGGTTGAATAAATCACACAAAGTTGGCTGGATCTCCAAATCATAAGCTATAGAGGTAGTCTGGCCGACCAAATCATAAGCAAATAAAGAAGACTGGTTGACCAAGTTATTCGCAAATGTAGTAGACTGGTTGACAAAATCGTTAGCAAATAAAGACAGCTGGCTAACCACCTCATTATCAAATGAAGAAGGCTGGTTTATCAAACCATCAGTAAATGGAGTAGACTGATTGATTAAATCTTTAACAAAAGAAGTAGGCTGGTTGACATGATCACAAAGCATTTGCATTTCGTTATCTTCTAGAATTGATTTGTAGTAATGATTATCTTCTCAACAATATATATTTGATAAATGATTTTGCTTCTCAGGAATGTTAGAATGTTAGAATTCATTTTCCTTAGAATTCATCTTTGTGAACTGGACAAATTGTTTTATTTTTATTTAGAATATATTTTTTTAAATTTTTCTTGAATCACAAACAGGATATTTAAAGTACAATCGTGTGGGAAGTATAAAATAACTTAACGTGCAAATACTAATGCGTCTGCAGCAATCACATTTGCACATTCACCGAAGCAAAAACAACAATATCAGTATTTTTAAACAAAGTTTAATATTACAAAAATTAAAAGACATAATAATTAAAAAAAAAAAATTAAATTAGGTATATAATAGAAAATATCAAACCATCAAATATCGACAAATAATATATTTTTTTTGTAGGTACAGAGATTGTGGAGATATCTTTTGAAATAAGTCATATTAATTTCGAAAATATCTATACTAGTATGTGGTTTAGCAAGATCGTTGTATGATCGAGACATTTTAGACATATGATTAAAATATCCAGTGTTATTAGCGAAAATTTCAATCCATATATATATATATATATATAAACATATTATAAATATACATAAATATCTAAACATACAATATCGAAATATCTAACATGTATATATAAACACACGAACCAGGTTCCACCGTGGGAACAGCAGTGAATTTTAAGTCATCCGTTTGTAGAAAATGAATAGTTGCAGTTGGAACATGAGGAAGGTTTTTCCCGAGTAAATCAATGTGGGGCACTCGTAACATGAAAAAGGTTATTTTATACTGTTCTTTTTATTCATAAATATGAATAGTTGAACATGGAACATGAAAATGGTTTTTCTACACTGTGAGTCAGCATATGTCTCATAAAATTTCCGTTTCGAGAAAAGTCGCAATCGGAACATGAAAAAAAATAATCCTTTTTGTGAGTTAGCATATGTTGTGTCAAACTACTATTTCGAGTACATGAATAGCTAGACTCGGAATATGAAAAAAGTTTTTCTCCAGTATGAGTCAGCATATGGTGCGTCAGATATCTCTTTCGAGAAAGGGAAAAGTTGCATATGAAACATGAAAAAGGTTTTTCTGCACTGTGGGTGAGCATATGGCTCCTTTGATAGCTCTTTCGAGAACATGAAAAGTTGCATATAGAACATCAACAAGGTTTTTATGAACTATGGGTCAGCATATGTCTCTTCAAATGATTGTTTGAAGAACATGTATAGTTGCACTCGGAACATGAAGAAGGTTTTCTCCACTGTGAGTTAGCATGTGGCGCGTCAGATTGCTCTTTCGTAAACATGAATAGTTGCACTCGGGACATGAAAAAGGTTTTTTTCCACTGTGGGTCAGCATATGTCTCTTCAAATTATTGTTTGAAGAACATGTATAGTTGCACTCGGAACATGAAAAAGGTTTTTCTCCACTGTGGGTCAGCATATGCCTCCTTAGATAGCTCTTTCGTAAACAAGAATAGTTGCACTCGGGACATGAGAAAGGTTTTTCTCCACTGTGGGTCAGAATATGGCTCCTTAGATTGCTCTTTTCAGAACATGAAAAGTTGCATATGGAACAAGAAAAAGGTTTTTTTCCACTGTGGGTCAGCATATGTCTCTTCAAATTATTGTTTGAAGAACATGTATACTTGCACTCGGAACATGAAAAAGGTTTTTCTCCACTGTGGGTCAGCATATGGCTCCTTAGATTGCTCTTTCGTAAACATGAATAGTTGCACTCGGGACATGAGAAAGGTTTTTCTCCACTGTGGGTCTGCATATGCCTCCTTAGATCGCTCTTTTGAGAGAATGAAAAGCTGCATATGGAACATGAAAAAGGTTTTTCTCCACTGTGAGTTAGCATGTGGAGCGTCAGATATCTCTTTAGAAAACATGAATAGTTGCACTCGGAACATAAAAATGGTTTATCCTTACTGTGAGTCAATATATGGTCTTTCAAATGGCTCTTACGGGAACATGAATAGTTGCACTCGGAATATAAAAAAGGTTTTTCTCCACTGTGAGTCGGCGTGTGGCTCGTCAGACGGCTCTTTTGAGAACAGAAAAATAATGGTTTTTCCACAGGATGCGTCTTTAGATCTGTCGACAAATTAGGAAAAAAATACGTTTATAGGAAGCTAAACAAGTCTTATAACCTACGTACAGCGTAAATAGGTTATAAGATTTGTTAAGCTTTATCACGCTTTTAAAATGTGTGATAAGTCGTCAGTGTGTTGATTTATCATCGAACTGAAAATGCTTGTACTAAACGAAACCGGTAATTTTAAGAAAATCAAATAAATAACTTGTTTTTCAAAACAAGCAGCTGGAATTATTAAAACTTACATAAAAACGTGGTTTGATCTGCAGTCTGGGAAATGCTTTCAAAGCGTTCTAAGTAGTTTTTTTTAACATCGCGAAGGCCACGGAAATTTATCCCCCTTCATCTTCTCGGGGTACAAGATCCGCCTTGATGGTTAACGCCTTTTTTACAGGTTGCACATTTATGCAACCTGTAAAATATACGTACATTGCTAAACCATACCGGAGAGAACAGAGTGATACCAGATAACATAAGCACTTTGAATTCATAAAAATGTAAAACATTGGAGAGCACGAATTGTTTGACGTGTTCTCAATAATCGGTTTTACCTGATGTGTGGGTAATTCTTTCGAAACGTTCTAAGCATTCCTTTTTAATATCCGGCAGGTCAATGTCGATCTCCACGTAAGGATATCCCCCTTCATCTTCTCGGGGTCGAAGATCCGCCTTGATGGTAACTGTCTCCAAATTAATGCTACCTGGATAAACAAAACAACAATACTTATATCGATAATGGATGTACATCAAAACGTATTTGTGTTAGTAGAAAGATTTAAATAAAATAAAAACATGAAACAGAACAAGATCGAGACAAATAAAAAGATAAATGTCACTGAATTCAGGATTAACACGACGTTTTGAAGACTTGTTTTTATTAAGGACGCCTGTCTCAGAAATACAAGAGATCCTGGGTTCAATTGCAAGTTGTGACCGTTATTCGTTTATTTGAATATCTTTTCTCTTTGATTATAAATTATATTCATAATATATCACGTGTAAATCCTTGAAAATGATTGCATTTATACATAGAATATCGAAGCCATTCAATAATCCCCAATCCAATATAACCTTGTACCACTCATTGGTCAGAAGCATATTGGAATATGGGAGTGTTATCTGGAACCCACACTACTTGAAATATTCAAAAACTACGAATCTGCACAAAAAACAAATTTATGATTGTTATCATTTAAACTTGGACTAAATGCCGTACTCCAGTCTTACGAGGAACGACTCCAAAACTTTAACTTTACGACCCTGGATAAAAGAAGACAATGTGCTGAATTAATATGTCTACACAAAATTGTTCATGACAAGCTTGAAGCAACTCATTGTCTGAGCAATATTCTTATTAAAGTTCCTCATAGACGTAATTTAAGAAGGCAGAATTTATTCCATCTAGAATTTTTTAAGAACAATATGGCATACTTCAATCCATTGTCTCGAATTTGTCGTCTGTACTATTCTATTGAGTGTAACTACATAGATATATATGCAAATAGTCTCGCTTATTTTAAAAAGCAAATTAGCAATAGATTGTGAATGTTTCTTGTTTTTTTTTATAAACTGAGAATGTTTCTTTGTTTTTGATTTCATATATTGATCTTTATGTTTTTTTTAATTTTTTTATATCTCTTTTTTTGCCTTGTTCACGTTTTGCTGTTATCTTTTCTTAATACACAGTGTAAAATGACACTTAAACTTTTTTTTTTTTTTTTTGTGACACCTCACAAACTAACTTTGCGTTGTGAAACTAGCGTTGTGAGGCGGAGTAAGGTAAGGGCTGTGAATGATGTGAACATTTTTAAGTGGACTGTTGAAATATGTTTTTTTTTTCATGTTTATAGTCTGTAAATGTTCCTTAACAATAAAATAAATTAATTATTACCTTCAAAATAGGTAAATATAAAAATTTACATGGTATGATATTTATATTAATAATTGTATTAATACTAAAAACAAGTTGAAGATAAACCTAGACTCAAATCATCCAGCGTGGAGCTTCGAATGTTCAGTATACAAAAGGAAATTGGAATTGGAGAAGAAAAAGGTAATTTTTTTATAAAAAGCAACCAAGTGCAAGGAATCATATATTTAAATATTCAGAGTCTGATATCGAATAATGAAGAAATCCAGATACTGATTGAACGAAATGATCCTGCACTTGTAAGCGAGACTCACATAACATGCGATATTGAAGACAGCGAAGTTACTTTTCAAGGATATACAACAATACGTTGTGATTCCTACAGTAGACACACAGGGGGAGCAATAATAATTATCAAAAAAGACATATTATATGAAGTTATTTCTAACACAAATAAGAAAAGAACTGCTGGATACTAGCGATCAGGGGCCTTAGCATGAGAATCGATCGAACTTAACGATATCGTATTGCTAAGCGTATCTACCGACCATTTTATAACGACTTCCCTAGCATGAGAACGCTATTGATATCTCTAACGACATCGATAAGGCAATAAATACAAATCGATATACGCTGGCAATACTGGGACGGAATTGTCTATGAATTGGATAGACGTCAGACGTCAAACGTCAGATTTCAAGCTTGATCATTGTAACCGCCTTGTTTTTTTAATATTTTACGATGTCGCAAGCAATGGTAGCTGGGTAAGTTATTTATTTATCTTTTTATGTGAAAGAATTTCCATTATTATCAAAGAGATATACTTACATTCTATTGTGTCAAAATTTTGAAGTTATTTTTACTAATATTTCAATCATACGCAGTATTTTAAGATATTCAAAATGCTGATATTATGATTTCAGGAAGAGAGTAACGTCGACGACCAGTCAAATGGATCTGCTAACCAGCTATATGGCTGACCATTTGGAGTTCGCCGCTGGAAGGTTTGGGTTCCCAAAAAAATAAGGAAATGTGGCGGAATTTGGCGGAACAACTGGCAGAATTGGGTCCTGCTAAGTCAGCCGAGCAGTGGAAAACAGTGAGTATTTGTACCTACCTATACAAACTGGTTGCAGCAAACTTTGCTGACCTTCTAATATCTTTGATGGGCGGACATAACAGTATAACTGCATTTTTGACCATTTAACGATTTATATGAGAAAATGCTTCTTGTGTATGCCGGCATCAATGGTATTAACAGTATAGTTACACCAGTACTCAAAACATATTATGTTTTGAGTACTGGTGTAACTATACTGTTAATACCATTGATGCCGGCATATACAAGACACATTTTCTCATATAAATCGTTAAATGGTCAAAAATGCAGTTATACTGTTATGTCCGCCCATCAAAGATATAATCTATCATCGAGACACTTGATATAAGACCGTAAATCACTTTTAACCTGACATTATTTTTACATTTTACAGACATGGCGGGACATAGCTTCCCCTTCTCGCCCGAGCAAGAAGAGGAAGCTAACTGACAAGCCAGATGTGGGGGTTCGGATGGTGATGGCGCAGGAGGCTAGTAACAAATCATCCAAGGAGCTTGTGGGAGCTATTAATAATTTCTCCAATATTTTTAAGGTATTTCCTATTTCTCTTCGAATCACTCCCAAATACAGCGCTACACGTGTAAGTTGCCAGATTAAAATATAAAGAAATAGCGTCAATTCATGTTTAGGCCACCGCCAACTTATAAGTGTGGCACTGTACTTTTAAATTAGAATTAAATCTTAGTAGAACTAAATAAAATGCCCAGCTTTGACTTATTTCATTTATTTATTGTACTATTCCCAATGTACTATTTTTCCATTTTGGGCGGTGGAGTTTTTATTGTTCTGTTTGTTTAGATATTCTTTGTGTTAAAAAAAATTAATAAACATGTAAAATCCAGCTTGGCGAGAAATTCAAAATGAATAAATTAATTTATAATCTTCCTTTTAGTATGTCGACTACCTATTGTTATTTAAATGAAATTAATGAGTTGTTATTTATCATTTCAGAGTTCAATGAATCGATTTGCTGACATTTTTGAGGTATTTCCTGTTCCTTTTTGTAATTATTTGTCAGGGCACCCCGAGACCGGGCAAGATACAGTGTCTATATAGACATGGTGCTTTTCTGGTCTCGTCTCACTGGCACTAATAACTAATTTACTATAGAAGGTAAATTAAGTTAGTAAATTAATGAATTATCATCTCTTGTTTCAGAGATACACGGCAGTGGAACGTGAAAGGGTTTGTTTACTCCAACGACAGTTGGCGAGGTATTTATTTGCTATACATCTATACAGGCTTTTAAAAACATTTAATGTACAAACTGAACAAATTAAATTAAATATTGCATTATTTAATATGTCACTTGAGAGATTGCGAAGTATGTTCACAAGGGATGGAACACGATTATTAACAATTGTCCTTGGAGAGGCAAGCAGTCCAGCTAGGAGGTACGATGAAAGTAGAATGAATGAGATCTCTAATAAAACATTTCTAATTCTAGACAAACTCAACCATCGAAACAACCGTCAACATCATTTGCCAATAAGTAATAAGTTTTTTGTATATTTTTTGTGTTAAATCTTTATTTTTATTAACGTTTTGTATGTTCATAATTTTTATGTTTCTTGTGAAAAAGTGAAACTCAACAACAAATGTCATTTTTTTACAATTTAGATACATACAATACAATATTTTAAAGTACTTGTTGTGTAATATTGCATGCAGCACTTTGCATATACATATACTTGATTAGTAGCAGTTCTTCAAACTCTTGCAATGTCTCTGTGAGGCGTGAATTGTTTTTACAATGTAGGTACATACAATACAATGTTTTAAAGTACTTTTGAAGTACTTGTTGTGAAATATTGCATGCAGCGCTTTGCATATATGAATATGTACTTGATTAGTAGTAGTTCTCAAACTCTTGCAATGTCTCTGTGAGGCGTGAATTGTTTTTACAATGTAGGTACATACAATACAATGTTTTAAAGTACTATTGAAGTTCTTTTTGTGAAATATTGCATGCAGCGCTTTGCATATATGTATGTATATTTGATTAGTAGCATTTCTTCAAACTCTTGCAATATTTCTGTGAGGCGTGAATTGTTTTTAC
Source organism: Hesperophylax magnus (assembly GCA_026573805.1). NCBI lineage: Eukaryota > Metazoa > Arthropoda > Insecta > Trichoptera > Limnephilidae > Hesperophylax > Hesperophylax magnus. Next base: position 234,657 of record JAIUSX010000273.1, on the reverse strand, counting down.
AGTGTTGATACATACAATACAATGTTTTAAACTACTATTGAAGTACTTGTTGTGAAATATTGCATGCAGCGCTTTGCATATATGTATATTTGATTAGTAGCATTTCTTCAAACTCTTGCAATGTCTCTGTGAGGCGTGAATTGTTTTTACAATGTAGGTACATACAATACAATGTTTTAAAGTACTATTGAAGTTCTTTTTGTGAAATATTGCATGCAGCGCTTTGCATATATGTATATTTGATTAGTAGCAGTTCTTCAAACTCTCGCAATGTCTCTGTGAGGCGTGAATTGTTTTTACAATGTAGGTACATACAATACAATGTTTTAAAGTACTATTGAAGTTCTTTTTGTGAAATATTGCATGCAGCGCTTTGCATATATGTATATTTGATTAGTAGCAGTTCTTCAAACTCTCGCAATGTCTCTGTGAGGCGTGAATTGTTTTTACAATGTAGGTACATACGATACAATGTTTGAACATGATGAAGCACTATAAGTCAGTTTCCTTGTTTAATATATTATCATTCGTGGGAGAAGTACTTTCGCACTAGTTCGTCTCTCACTCTGCGGGCTGCAACAACCCTGCTGACATCTTCAGGCTGGTGCAGCAGCTCAACCTCTCTTAACTCTACATTATCATTATAATCTTCTGTTAATCTGAAAATAGAGAACAATTTATTAATATTTTGTACTGTTGCCTTACTTTTTTAAATGCATATAGTTCAACAGGGTACTGAATTCCGTCTCTGCAAGTTCGAACGGATTCAAATGATCGCGTAAACGACGCCTTTCAATCCTACGATCTTCCCTAACCTGCCTCCTTTCATTGAACCAGAAATTTTGCATAATGAACGACATTATTAAAAAAATACGTTAAGGTATTAGAGAGAGATGTGAAAAAATGTCAGTCATAAGTTAGCAAGATCGCCAACTTGAATATTAGTTCACGAAATTGTTTATTCATTGTTGACATAATTTTCATGAAATAATTTAAAATGTCAAATTCTGTGGATACCATATCTAAAGAAATCGCAAACAGTTCATTGAATCATGACGAACGTATTTAAATACAGTGACAGTTAGTTTATGTTACAAGAGAGAAAAATATCATTTTTATCAGTGCATTTGCAGGTGCAATAAAATGAACGTATAGGTATTTTTACAAATCAAAATTAAAAGAAGAAGCTACAAGCCGAAAATGTGTATATTCTTGGTATACCATATATTGCATGTAATAAGAATTAAAATCGCTTGACAAACGGAGTCTAGAAACGTTAGATTTCAAGCAAAAAACTGGTTTTATTTTATTTTGTAAATAATTTTATAAGACAGCAAAAAAGTTAATCAACTTAAACTGTCGCAGATAATCTTAGCTATAATACTGCATTTTTTAAAGTTGTTTCCTTTACGCGTTCATACATTTCTATTGAAAACATGTTTTTTTTAGTAGTTCACATTTATAATTTTTACTGAGTAATTAATTTTTTTATATTTTTTGGTATTCATAATGTACACTAATTCGTTATAAAGATTAATCAAAATAGTGATTTGGCATTAAGCTTCGCCTTAATAGGAAAAGATCTTCAAAAGAAAAAAATTTTTATTATTTATATGTGTAAATAAATTATTATACTACCGGCTTTAATTTGTTTTTTTTTTTATGCTTGAAAGATTGCAAAGTAGACACATTTTAATGGTTTTAGGTTAAGGATAGATCTGAGAGATTTTAAAATGTAGCATAATTTGTGCTTCCCAGCGCAGTTGATCATCTATAACAACACCTAAGTACTTGGTTTCGTTAGCTATTTTTAGGTTCTCGCATGATCAATTATTGTGAGGTGATGTAGGCATGGTGAGATCTTGTGAGCATGAATGGATGGTAGATTCATGACAGTTTTGAGGGAGATCGGGCTTACGTATGGAAAAAAAGTAGGTATTTGTTTTATCAATATTAAGAGTGAGGAGGTTGGCATCTAGCCATTGTTTTACTTTATTTATGCCATAGTTTGCTTTTTCAATGGTTGAATTCCAATTTTCATCTTCAAACACGATAACCGTATCATCGGTTAATGATAGTATAGATTGCATAGTGTGTTAATATATATTAGAAAGAGACGTGGGCCTAAAACACTGCCTTGGGGAACACCATAGGTAAACTAGTACTTCTATGCTCTTTGGCGGAGTTATGATTCATTACGCATTAGCAATATGTATTAACATTTCATTATTGTCCCTCATTAGAAAACGTTGACCATATAACGTATCTAGGTCTAAAAATAGATGGAAATTTAAAGTGGACCAATCACATTAGCTATTTAGATAATAAAATTAAAACAACTAAGTTATTTTTTCAAAACTATCAGGAATGTGTTCATCAAAAAAGACTTCATCAAAATCTACATGGCTCTCTGCCAATCACTGTTAGAATACGGTATTATCGGATGGGGCAGTGCAAACAAAAATATACTAAATCCACTAATTAAAACTCAAAAAGCCATAATGAAAATTATACTAAATGTTCCTGTAAGAACTAGCACTGACGAAATCTTCACCAATCTTAACATCATGTCAATTAAACAACTATATTCTAAAACTATACTCATTTACATTCATAAGTACAAAACCCAAGAAATAACAACAAACACGTACAATAGAAACACTAGATCTTATGGTCAAAAACTTATCCAACAAATAACTACTAATACAACTTTTGGGCAAAAAAGCTTCTTATATCATAGTATTAAACTCTACAATAAAATACCACTCTCACTCAAAAACCTCAACTTTATAACATTTAAATCTCAAATAAAAAGCTCGATACTTAATATAGGGAGATCTGAAATAGAAAATATACTGAGATCAAACACAGACTAAAACAAAATCAACTGAACTATACCAAAAAACACTATCTTACTTATTTTAAAATTATTTAAAAAATATATATATACTACATGATATTTATTTATTTATTTATTTTTTCATGTTCTCAATAAAACGGTTATACACCAATATATTATGGAGAAGATTACAAATTAAAAAGTTTACAGAGGCAGTTTTACTATTTTGTGACATATGTTAAGAGATAGTTACTGAATTGTCTGGAGGTGACATTGAAAATGTCGATGGCTAATGCAGAATCGTTAATCAGTTGAGTCGCTCTGTTTATTGGCGCGTTCTGATAGGCAGAAGTTCTCGCTTTCGGAGCATATAGGAGTGCATGGGATCTCCCTCGAGTATAATTGTTAGGGACATAAAAGTTAACCTCTTTCAACATAGGCGGATTGTGTATTGTACCAGAGATTAACTTAAAATTAGTGTTTGCCTAAAAATATTTTTCTGCGGGCTTCTAATGTATTGAAATCGAGCATTCCTGTTAAGAACAAGGATGGATACAGGAATGGATAGTATGTATATTCCCTCATACACAGGTAACGCATAAACCTTTTTTGTAATTTTTCTATTTCTAAGATATGGTTTTGTTCAGAAGGGGCCCAAATAATGGAGCTGTATTCCAGGATGCTGCGGACAAGTGCTTCATATGTTCTTCGTATTGCAATTCCATTAGTAAATGATCTCGCATTACGAAGAACAAATCCAAGCATTTTGTTGGCGCGGGAGACAATGTCAGATATGTGGGATTTGAAAGAGAGATTTGCTTCGAAGATCACCCCAAGGTCACGAATCTCGTTTTTGCGTGTTAATATATCTTTGTCAATATGATATGGGAATAGAAATGTTTCTGTGGATCTTGTAAATGTGACTACACTGCATTTCTGGATGCTGAGGGGTAGTTTATTTAATTCCGACCATTTGACAAGAGAATCAAGATCATTCTGCAGAAGAATGGAATCGATACAACTTTTGATAGATCTGAAAAGTTTGATATCGTCGGCAAAGAGGAGATATTTTGAGCGGTTAATGGTCTTGCCTATATCATTAATGAATAAAAGAAAGAGGAGGGGTCCTAGATTCGATCCCTGGGGAATCCCTGAGTTAGTTTTGTATTCGTGAGAGAACTGGTGTCCGTAACTGACATGCTGACGACGATATATGTATATAATTAAATTCAAATGTAACTTTGATGTAATATTAATTTTCTTATAATTAAATTATACAAAATATGTAAATGAAATTCTCAGCACGGGAGATCCCAGTGAGGATATCATTATATCTATTTGTTACAAAAAAAAGATAATAATTTATAAAACACTTATTATTATTATTACTTATTATCATTTTTTTCCATTAACCTTCCACTTCTGGACCCTGGAGCCGCCTCTGTCTCCAAGTACTTGTTACATTGTACTAATGTGAATAAGACATTGGCTATAGTTTTCACATTGACCATCCAATGTCCTGGGGAAGCAATGGAGAAAAGGAGAGGGGGTTGGTCTTTTAAAACAGCGTTATGATTCCTTTCGATGCTCCTGTAGTAGTTGCGGTGCCATCGATCTGTGCGGTTATTCACCTAAATTCACTCTGGATCAGACGGCAGAGTGCGGATGTAATTCATCACTTCAAGGTCCATTCTCTCTGCCATTGGATGAAATCACGCCACAAATCCGCGAAGAAACCTATCTAATAAGTAAATTAACGTCAAGATCATTAAAATAACCACACAAATATCAGCTATACCTACTTCAAAACTAATATGCATCAACTTAACATGTTTAGTTTTCCGTAAACTGTAACTAGTGACATTTGAAAAGCACAAACAACATGTGGTACCACGACATTCAGGAAACCTAGATTTTAGTAAAACTCTTCCTAAAATAATAACTAAAATAAAATAAAACATACATTTAACTAAACCCAACTTAAAAGGTTAAAATAATTATAAGCAATAATTTGTTATCCTTTGTGTCGTGTATACAAAACCTTGCTTTTAAAAAATAATTTATTTTTACTCTTAAAATTTAGCACAAACAAAGCCTTTCCTACAAAAATAAAGTTGTTTGTTTAGAGGTGAAACAATGTACCTAAGCAATAATTGTTGATTGAAATATTAGTATATACCTATTGAATTATTTGGCGGGTTGGGAATAAGCCGACGTAGCTTAGTGGTTCAGAGCACCTGACCGGCAATCAGAAGGTGCGGGTTCAATTCCCGTCGGCGGCGTTTATTTTTACTCGGGAGATATTTTCAATATAATATAGTGTGCTTTTTTAAAGTCAGCCACCCTTTCAGAGGGTTTTATATGCATAATTTTAGAGTCTGTATAAATAAATTACATAAAAAGCTTAGAATACACGATTTCATGATGGTTTTCAGTAAATTACATAATAATATCAATTGATATCGACGTTGTCTCCCCAATTTATCAATGGAGCAAAGGAGAGCTTTTCAGACAATCAAGTTTTCTAATCACAAATAGCACTGATAAATAAATTTCATATATGTAATTTATTTAACTAACTTATCAAATTTCTTAGCATAACATATTTCAAAAATATTTTCACATCATTTTTCAAAACTTCTATGTATTGACAGTCAATTACTATTCGTGAGCTTATTATAATTCCTGTTTTCAATTCATTTATTATTATCTATACACACACTTCCTTTCTTTTATAACAATCTCAGGCGAAATTACGTAATGATATTTTATGGACATACGTAATAGGTACTACAACTATGTAATAACCAAAAATATCTTACTGTATCTTAATGTACTATGTATGTCTTAGCAAATAAATAAATAAAAATATATATAAATATAAATTATCCCGTTAATTCAAATCCAAGTTCTAAAAATAGTTTGATAATAGAAGTTGTAAAATTAATTAAACAACATGCACTGAAAGTAATAACAGTCAATTTCAGAGGTAAAATAATACAAATATAAACACACACATTTGTTTAAAACCACTTTATTCGAATACATTGTTCTTCCGGCTTCGGAAGTACACTTTCTTCATCAAGACAATTTCAAAACTAACATAAGATACGAAATTCTAATAGACATTATATAAATATTTTGGTGTTCGAGTGGGAGGTGAACAAAGGTGATTGGGAATTAGGGGTTTTACAAAAAAAAAACAGAGTGGTTTACTATAAATATGTCTTGAATAGGACTAAACTTATGTTTTAAATATACTAGAATTATTATTTGGGGGTTAACTTATTTCAAGTGTTTTTAAATAATATATATATATATATATATATATGTTTAACTCTTATTACCACATTAAAGAATTTTAAGATCTGTATCTTTATTAGAAGAAAGATCAGTGTAAATGCGATGATAGGCAGTCACTGAAAAATTATTGTTATTTATACATTTTAAATGTTCCGTGATTCAAATATGTGCATATCAAGTTACCTCTTGCCTACGTAGAACGCTGGACAGTCATTGGAACACGGTTTGTAAATGCCTGAGTAGTATTTAGTATGTAGTGGAACCATTATGTTAATAGTTTTTTTTTGTAGTATGATTGACAACGTGCCCAATTAAACGTGAAATTTCAGAACATGAATAGCTACCGCAAGAGCACGAAAATGGCTTCTCTTTAGAATGAGAACATACGTGTACAGTTAAGTGTGACTTGCGAGAACATGAATAGTTACAGTAAGCGCATGAGAATGGTTTTTATTCAGTATGAATTAAGCGTGCCCTTTCGGTACATGCAAGACTACAGTAAGATAACGAGAGCGGTTTTTCTATAGTATGAGTGCGAATGTGTACATACAAATTGATTTATGTGAACACGAATGGTTATAGTAAGAGCGTGAGAATAGTTTTTTTATTTAGTGTGAGTAAGCTTGTAGCCAGTTAAGTATGACTTTTATCAACATGAATAGATGCAGTAAAGGCATTAGAATGGTTTTTCTTTGGTATGAGTTCGAATGTGTACATTTAAGTTTGACTTACGTGAACATATATAGCTACAGTAAGAACATGAAAATGGTTTTTCTTTAGTATGAGTGCGAATGTGCAAAATTAAGCGTGTTTTTTCTGAACATGAATAGCTACAGTAAGAACATGAAAGGGGTTTTTCTCCAGTATGAGAAAGCACATGTCTATTTAAGGACGACTTCTGTGAACATGAATAGTTACAGTAAGAACACGAGAATGGTTTTTCTTTAGTATGAGTGCGAATGTGCGCATTTAAGTTTGATATATGTGAACATGAATGGTTACAGTACGAGCATGAGAATGGTTTATCTGTATTGTGAGTGCGAGTGTGCAAAATTAAGCTTGATTTTTCTGAACACGAATAGCTACAGTAGGAACATGATAATGTTTTTTCTTTAGTATGATTGCGAATGTGCAAAATTAATAGTGCTTTTTTTGAACATGAGTAGCTACAGAAAGAGCACGAGAATGGCTTTTCTTTAGTATGAGTGCGAATGTGCAAAATTAATCGTGCTGTAACTGAACATGAATAGCTACAATAAGGGCATGAGAATGGTTTTTCTTTAGTATGAGTGCGAATGTGAACAATTAAGTTTGACTTATATGAACAAGAATATTTACAGTAAGAGCATGAGAATGGTTTTTCTTTAGTATGAGTAAGCTTGTGGCTAGTTAAGTGTGACTTTCGAGAACACGAATAGTTACAGGAAGAGCATATGAATGGTTTTTCTTTAGTATGAGTGCGTATGTGTACTGTTAAGTTTGATTTTTGTGAACATGAATAGTTACAGTACGTGCACGAGAATGGTCTTTCCATATTATGAGTGTTCAAATGAGCCATTAAGCTAGACTTTGAACAAAGTTTCCTGTCACATATTGAACAGGGGAAAGATTGCGAAATTTTAGATTCTTTACCATTGCATTTTTGGTGTACCGAAATGATGTTATTTACTCTCAGTGCTGCACCTAGAAGAAAAAGAAAAGATACAAAACTCAATATTAAATCTAAACACTGTTTTTGATTATGTACAGATCAGTAAAAACTTAGCAGGTTTAATAAACATTTACTTTTTAGATATGATAAGATGATTTTAGAGGGGAATTTGGCATTCTTTCGTGAGATAAATGTAATTATTAAATAATTAACCCTGCCCTACCTACTGTGCTAATTATTATCTCTAAATAAAGTCGCTATCCGCGTATTTCTGTTTGTAAACTTAGTTCTTCTAAACTACTTAACAAATTTTGATTTTCACTATCGTTTAGGTGATTTCTTCTGAATGTTTATATGTATAATATATGCATGTTTTATTTATAGAAAGTAGAGAAAAGTCGATGTTTTGTAATCATTGTCGAAAAACATATCTGTGGGCTCTTTCATTGCTAACGCGGGCTATACCTTATGAGATACATCAAAATAATCAATTACGGAATTGTATAGCTTACAAAGGCCTACAAAAAAGTCAGCAACGCTATATGTCTATCTGATAAGGATAACTCCTAGCAAAGCCGGGTACACATCAGCCAGTGAAATATAAAATAAAAAACGATACCCCTAAAGAAATGACTTTATCGTACATGACAATTGCAAAAATCAATCTAAAAAATATTGTATCTCAATCTGCACAACATTAAAAACGGCAAACACGGTCAAATATCAACGAGTAATTATCGATGAAAATCTTGTAATAAAAAAATTATCACTTGAATTAATTGTAAACTTATTCTCTCTTAAATTAACTGTTAAATAGGTAATATTTTCCATGTTCTTTCCTTTAAAAAAAATAAAACACAAGGACGTTTCGGTGACAAGCTCTCAATTAAAGAGTTCGAAAGATTGAAGAGAGAAAAACTAAGGAGTAATGGTTATTACGGCAAAGGAAAAATCTATTACTGTCGCTCTGGTGACAAATAGAAGACACTAGTTACTTTGGTAAAGGAGAAATTTACTTATTTTGCTCTGGTGACAAATAAAAGAAACTAGTTACTGTGGTAAGGGAGGAATCTACAATTGTTGCTCTGGTGACAAAGAGAATAAACTAATTAGTGTGCTAAAGAAGGATTATACTATTGTTGCTCTGGTGACAAATAAAAGCAACTAGTTACTGTGGTAAGGGAGGAATCTACTATTGTTGCTCTAGTGACAAATAGAAGACACTAGTTACTGTGTTAAAGGAGGATTGTTGCTCTAGTGACAAGAATACTGTTGACTGTTGTGTACTGTTGAGTACTGTTGTGACAGGAATATTGTTGCTCTAGTGACAAATAGAAGACAATAGTTACTGTGCTAAGGGAGGAATCTACTGTTGTTACTCTGGTGACAAATAGAAGAAAATAGTTATTGTGGTAAAAGAAGAATCTATTATTATTATCCTAATTATTCATTATTTCATGGTGCAAATGCAAGTTTTGTGGTGCTGATTGCCGACCGTTGCCGAATTCGGAGATTAACCATGAGTATAAGGAATTGCTGCCCATCTTAAAACGAATGATATCTTCGTGTAGTCTGCTAGCTCGCAGGCGTCAGACGTGAGTGACTGCATACTAGCCGCATTAACACGTTGAGACCCGGAACAAAACAGTAATACCGTCACGAAGGAATAAGAAGTCGATCCACACGATTATATCCATAAAGCCAAAAACGAAATAGCTGAAATGTCAACACTATTTGAAGATTCAAGAATCACAAAGGAAACTAAAACAGAAATCTAAAAAAAAATAAACTCTATCATGGAAAACATATTTGATATATTAAGTACTTGTAGAATACTGATTAGATGTACAGGGTTTTCCAATAAGAGGTGTTATTTTGATATTCAATTGTAAAATATCAATGGTTTCGTTGTTTGTGTGGCACGTAGCGCCATCTTGTTGAAAGTAAAAGTGGTCCAGATCAATACCATCCAATTCCGGTCATAAAAAATCATTAATCATGTCTCGATAGCGATCCATTCACCGTAACTGTTGCTCCAGCCTCATTTTCGAAAAAGTAAGGTCCAATGACTCCGCCGGATCATAAATCGCACCAAACAGTCACACGTTGAATAGAGAGGCTTTACAACAATAACTCTTGGGCTTTCCGAGCCCCAGATGCGACAATTTTGCTTATTGACGAAGTCACCGAGGTGGAAATGGGCCTCATCATTCAAGATGATTTGCATTCGATTCACTCAAGTGAATTTTAATAATTTCAATGCGTTGTTAAAGCATGTATCGTTCCATTTTTATCAATGGCGTAGTTTCTACTTGTCAAATGTCAAAAAATGACAGCTTCAAACGTAACATCTACCGAAATAGCGGGCTATTCAAAATAACACCTCTTATTAGAAAATCCTGTATATTACATTTACCAAAAATTTATTTTACTTTTTCATTGCAATGTTATTACTATAGTAATAACATTGTTATAACAAATTATAATATTAACCTAAAGTGCTATTAATAACTGATACATAACTACAGTAATGTACTACACACTCCTCATTTAACCAAAAGATAGCGCTTCGATTGTCAAATAGAATTGAAATCTCAAATTAATGAAAAAACTATGGTATGTACGTACTAACCTTATTTATAAATAAAAAATAAAATAATCAGACATGAGGGGCCGAAGGCCGACACGTCACGTCACAGGCCATGGTGAAACTATCCTTTAATTTTGTGGGAACATCTAGTTAACCGTATGTTACGTTTAAAATAATTAAATTATTATGTTTTACAGTAGAACACACAAAATAAAATCGTCTAATATTTTATTTCAGAAGTTTGGTATTACCCGCCAGTTGGTGAATATTTTCAGGGTGCTCCAAGCATTCTTTTTTAATATCCGGGAGTTCGATTTCAATTTCAATTTCTTCTTTTGCTTTATTTCCTTGTTCTACTTTGATCGTAATTGCCTCTAGATTGGAATGTTCTGATGTACTTGTTGCACCTGGTAACAGAAAATGTGTATTTAAAATAATATTATTAAACGAAGTAAACTGCAAATGACAATCGTGAATCTTTACTTAAGGTGATGCACTACGTCGTGTAATATTTTAAATCGAGCCGCTATCAATAACAACCCTTACGTAGATGGCGATAAGGTTTAAATTCCCGCTCAACACCATCCGCCTGTTTTGATTTATGCAAGAAAAGATTTGTGGATGTTCAGGCATTAATATTAACTTTTTTTCCGATCATTTTATAAATAACTTAATTTGCCACATTATACAATGAAATCATAACCGAAAATGCGTTGGTAAGTAGGAGATTTTGAACTTTAAAGCAGTTTTCATAGGCCTTGTACATTCTTTTTTTTTCTGAGCTTATAAAAAGACTTATCTAAAAAATACTCGATTATTTCAAAGGCCAAGATGTATTCTACTCGCAGTATTTAATTAAAGAATCTGAAACATTTCTAGGCGACCAAATTTTCAAACCAAAAACACATGATTTTGCATTACTACGTAGTGCATCGCTTTAATACTTCACGATTTTGAATAGTTGTTCCAAAATTCTAATTATTGCATTGTGTACGCCGTATGCCTCCCTTCTTAAGCCCCCGCACCCCCAATTTTTCTTTAACTCTTTAAGTTTTTAAATTAAAAAAAATAATAATATAATATCCATACATTTGTTATTCAGAAACGTTAATTGTTTGAAATTCCCTCGGTAAAAAAATCGAATAAATAAACACCGAAAATTATTAAAAACACGTTTTGTTCTATTATTTAATATGTTGTAGGCATGAAAAAAATCACAGTGTATCTTTAAAGACAAGAAAAGCACTTCTCGGGACAATTTTGTCAAACAAACGAGTCGTGTTTTATTAAATATTTTCACCATTTTCGCTTAATTGATATCGTTTTTTTAATATTAGCGCGCTCCCTCTAACATTCGTATTTACATATCTCCCTATCAAACCATCTTTGAACGCTTACTAAGGGGCCTTAACCATGTATAATGTAAGAGCGTATGTGGGGATTGTCCAAAAGAGGTAATATAAAGGAAGAGGAACGATATTGTATTATATTGGGTTAAAAGTGACATACACAATGAGATCGTAGGCATGTTAATGCAGCCACGCAAAAACCTGCTGTGTCTTTCATCGAATACATTTTGCGCCTGTATATTATGTCAATTATTAAAAATTGACTGATATTTACACATTTATTTTTGTGAGAAATTTCGTCACTTCTTTGGAGAGAAATGAAAACAATCCAAGAAATAAGAACTCAAATAAGCTGTTGAGAATGAAAACTGTTCGATTATTGCAACTATCAAAAACTACCTGAATTGTTTACGGAAATTGATGCTGAGCATTCGTTTTTAATGAATGGATACTTTATGTCAGTTTCCGTAAAGATTACACCAGCACTCTCTGCCGCACTTATGCCTGGTTCTAACTTGATGAAGGTGGATTCCATGCTGGTAGTAGTACTGTTTATCTGAAATCAATAAAACATTTAATTAGTGAATAACTGTAACAGGTTTATTAAATCCAATCTATGAAATAAATAGAATAATGCAATACACAGGACAAAAATAACAATGCAAGTTTTACCGCGGTTTTAAAGCCATGCTGAAGATCGTATTGTCAATGTCTTTAACACAACCAAACTGATTTCAGCTTGTTTATAAGAAGTGAAAAAAAGGTGTTTCTCACAATAATTTAAAACCAGTACAAATAATGTGTGTTAAAACGAAGCTACAAGCCAACAATGTGTATATTCTTGATTTGCCTTATTTCTTCACGAATATAGGTAATAGGCATTCAAATCGCTTGGCAAACGGAGTCAAGAAAAGCTCAATTTCAAGTGCAAAAGTAGTTTTTATTTATTTTGTAACTAATTTTATAAACACGCAAAAAAGTTAATCAAGGGAAACTGTCACAGAAAATCTTAGCCATAATATTTGTATTAAGTTGTTTCTTTTATGTGTTCATACATTTCGATTGAATAAATACATTTTTTTGTAGTTTGTATTTATATTTTATATTCAATAATTTTTTTTTTATTTGAATTCTACTTAAAGGAAAAGCTTCAATTTATACAATTCGTTTTAAGGTTTAACGAATCACTATTTAGCATTAAGCTTCGCTTTAAGAGTAATGCAATTAAGCGAAAATAAATCGGAAATCCAGTTTTTAACGGCCGTTGTTCCCAAGTTTTAGATCGATCAATTTGAGGCTCCGATCAGCCAAGCCATTTATTCACGCTCGATTCGCCTGTTTCCAAACACCTTTATCGTTTATAATCTTAAGTGGTCCCGTCCACTTCCATGGACAATAAAATTACATCAAAGTAAAAACTTTCAATATTAAATTAATATTCATATGTTAATGATTTACTTATTATTAATACAGATAATTTGTTTTGAGTTCTGTAATACATAAACCGAAATTTTATATTTTTTAACAAATGCATGTTATTCCATAAAAATAGAGCATTAGCTTGACTTATGCTGCGAAAATATATTTATCCAAATTTGACCATTGATGTTTCTCCTCTGTGTGTTAGCATGAAACTAAGAAACTTGGACAAAATAGAAACCAAAAAGTAGCAAGAACTTCACGCCGAATGGGAAAATGAATAATATGGAGTTTACAAACTCATCCGGTATTCGAAAAGGCAGTTTTCACAATCGAAAACGGTTAAAGAAATCGTTGTCATTCAATGTTTGTCTGTCGCTGCCTGTGTAACTCGATATTATCGTCCATTACGTTCGCCTATTCCGCAATTTCTATCATTAATATCTTCTTCTTCACTGTCCATAATACGAAAAAGAATGCATGAACCAAATGACGTTCATCGTTTCGCTGACATTTTTCACTCTGTTGACACTTTCTATAACTAACCCTTTTACTGAGCCAGAGGTTAATCCAGCTGTTTGGTTCCTCTAGCTTGATGAGAGATTTGCATTGGGAAGAGCGTAATTGTGCATTTGAGGAATGCTGAGCCAAAATTTCGGTTAGTTAATCAATAGGATTGGGAACAACGGCCGTAATTGTCATACCTAAAAGACAGCTGTTTTTACTATGCTAACACTAGTTGCCGTGGTGTTGTAAAATATAAATTATGTATGCATTACTTTGGTGGTAATAAGCCGAACTTTATAACGAGGTTGAAGGATTTCTTGATGCAGTGTTTGAAAGCTTTATGCAAGACGGAAATATATTAACCAACAAAAAAAGTGACAGATAGCGGCCGGCCATAAATTAACCATAGAGACGAATGAATTAAGAAATTAATTCTTGTCTCCGTGATGAAGTCTCAGTGTTGCCACCATTTTTCATTACCAGCGATCACGTGTGGGAAATTCGCAGACCGAGGACCCGGTGTATCAGGAATTTTTGGAAATGGTATTACCCGGCATAACTTGTCAGGGTTTCTGAGAAACTAAGAAAATTTCTAATAAAATCATGCCATCGCCATTTCCTTCAAGCTTCCATGGTTAAGTGAAAGTTCGAGCCTCGAAGCCAGGGGGGTACAACTCCGATCCAAATTTGAAACCGAAGAAAAGTCATGGTAATTGCCATGATTTTTTTGTGAAATCATTTCATATACCAATGAAAAACTGTTGTGGTTTGATATCTGACTCTCTACAATTAAGTCCCGTTTAACAAACCTATTAAAGACAGGCTACGCTCACCACTTCCCCTAAACGACGTTGACTTCAGAAGTGTAATTTGTCATTTGTCATTGTTAATGTTGATTGTTGTACATAGTGGAAGTCGTCATTTGGAATTATTTGTTCGTAAGCCGTGTTGTGTAAAAGTCGATTCCTAGGAAAGTCGGTTCCTGGATATGTGTCAGTTTGTGACTTTTAATTTCTCAAGCAGAAGCAAAAAAGGAAATGGTTTGTTAAGAAATGACTCAACTTACCTTCTTCCCGACGCACATAAAGATGGCCAACGAAAATAAGTTCAAAATTGGTAAAAGCATTTTCTTAAAACTAATGATAAATACGAATACCTTTGATGCGTTCTCTATAAACAACATCAAAATGGAACGCACTAATTTATTTTGTAAACCCAACTCGATAATCTGCACATACGCGCAAAGATGAGTTATTTTTCAAGTAGCTAATATTGCTTAGTTGGTCCTGATTCATTGGCGGGCTAACAACGCTATTCCCTTTTCCCTATTTTGAAATCTGAAAGTTTTGTTGAAGTGTCAGTTATTTACTTTAATCTTTTTAATACAGTTTTAACGTGACATGGAAAGAATGTATGTTTTATGAAACACTGTTTTTGTTAATTTTTTTTGGGGATGTGAAAGGAAACGAATGAAAGAGGTTGTGAGGTCACAGCTTTTATTGAGTCAGTGCAGTAGCGAGAGACAACTCCAGACCGATGTTCACGCAGTTGTTAGATGTGGTCAACGGTGAAACCCCAGGCCGAGGATCGACACCGCGTCGGTGGATGTAGTCAGCGGCAAATCCTCCATGTGGACGATCGACACCAGATGTAAGCAGAGATGATGGCGGTGGAGTGGTCGAAGTGATTATGCCGATGGCTCGACACCGCGTTGGTGGAAACTGCATTTATATATGGTGTTCAGCACTGGAGATGACGTTGAGTCTTCCTCTTATTTCAGCGTGAATTAAGAGAGCAGAAGGTATGATTTTCCTGGTCGGCAGATGCGCGGGAGATGGAAGATATTGTAGGGTCTAGGCGCGTGGGGACGGATGCCTGTGAAATTGTCCAAAGCCAAGGAACAAATGCGTTCGATAAAAATGCGGGCATTCGCAAGTAGATAGGCCAGTGGGTTCGCTATTATTCCAGCAGCATCATTTCGCCGTCGTTACCACTAGGTTCCAATGCGATGCGGGTAGCAGATATGAACGTTCCCGAACATTCTAGTAACTTAAAAATATATTGAAATGTTTACTTTAGCTAGAGTTTTAAAAAAGTCTTCTTTCTTAAATCGAGCGCATCCTTTTCAGATAGTCCCGGCGACCCATAAAAGAAATGACGATTAAGAGAAAAGAGCTGCTTATTTTTAATGTTAAAAATGAATTGCTTTAAAAGTTATCATCATTTAATCTTCTTCTTCTTCTTCCTAGCACTATCCCAACTCATTGCCTAGGTAGGCTGTTGGGGTCGGCTGATCATCATTTAATCTAATTGTTTTTATTGTATTACCTATTTATATGACTATTTTATTTTTGATTTATATTTTAATTTTATGTTTAGGTACCTGCCTAATATATTTTTTCTCTTTGTTTTATCTTATTTCGATTTTTATAATTTTTTACTATATTTTATTGTTTTCCTGTTTTAGTGCATTTCATGTAATATGGCAAACTGGGATTGCACTATTCTCCCAGTCCTGCTGGATTAAAACTTAAATAAAATAAATAATAAATTATACAATGAAATTATGACTATTTGTTAAATCTACCTATCCCACTTATTTAAAATAAAGAAATATTTTAATATGAAATATGTATTTAAAAAAAAACTGAATACTTAAAGCACCTGAATTTAACTAGTTCTGATTAGGTGTTTTTTCAGCATCATTTTTGGAGCATCTGAGCGTTGCTGAAATATACCATATGTATAAAATGTAAAATTGTATTTACGAATAAAAATGCTACCGGGTAATCGGTTACAATTTTCCCAGTAGTTGTGTTTTGATTCGATTATTGTTAAAATGTGGCAACACTGAGATTTCACCATGCAAACAATTAATTTCTTAATTCCTTCGTCTCTATGGCCGGCCGCTTTTTGTCACTTTTTTGTTGGTTATCATAAGTTAGTATATTTCCGCCAATTCGTAAACCCTGCGTCAAGAAATCCTTCAACCTCGTTATAAAGTTCGACTTGTAACCAACCATAACCAACATAGTAATACCTATATCGCTTAACATTTTACAATACAACGGCAAATCGTGTTGTTCCGGAGCAAAACAGGTGCCAATTGGGAATGACAATTGTAAACTTATTTACAACAAATAATAGTTTGTGGATTTATATTCGCTACATTACCTTATTCCTAACCCGAATTCGAATGTGACGAAGTGAAGAACACTTTGCTGCTCTATTCTAAGCTGTTTACTCTTTTACACTGTAAAAGCTTTTACAGACGTAAAATATGTACATGCATTAGAATGTACCTATGTCCAAAATTCAAACAAAGCGACGAGCTTTTACGCAGCTGTATCAACATATCCACTATCGTATTGTACGTGTCTCCTTTTACCTAACCTATCCTTACCATACAGAATTAACGTATGCGTGATCGGTCAAATTGGGCAATTTATAAAAAAAGCTGAATACTGGTTGGTTAGGGTAAGAGCATTCGGAATGCGATCTTAAGTGTAGCATTAACGCCGAGGTAATACTTGCAGTATTATTTTTATTTTGTTTTTGGTCTTTATTGCAGATCTCAATAAGTGATGTAAACAAAGTTATTTGTGTATTATTCTAATCAATAAACCTGTAGCAGCTGCTGAATTTTTTAATGTTTTATTGATTTCAGATTTAAAAAAAACTACCAAGCACTAAGTATGAAATCCATCTCCATCAAGTTAGAACCATGCACAAGCGCGGAAGAAACTGATGGTGTGATTTTTACGGAAACTGGCATAAATAATCCTTTCATCAAAAACGAATACTCGGAATCAATTTCCGAAAATGTTTCAGGTATTTTTTGATCACTGCAATAATTAAACAATTATCGTTTTCAAAAGCCTATTTGAATTCTTAATTCTTGGATTGTTTTCAGTTTTCTTAAAAAAAAATTATAAAAAATATAAATGCATAAATATCAGTGAATTTGTAATACTTGACTTGACAGGCGCAAAATGTAATCGATAAAAAATACGTCAGGTTTTAGCGTGGCTGAATTAGCGTGTTTACGATCGCATTGTGTATGTCACTCTTAAACGGGGGTTTACACGAACCTCACATTTTCATTATTTGAAACGAACCTGTTACTAAAATCTCAAAGGTTTCTAAAGGGATTCCTACGAATGTAAGTTATTTATATATAAGATTGATAAAGGCAGTTCCTTACCATTAAATATTTTATTTAAAACTGTTTGAAAATTTTATAAAACGTATTTTTATCTGTGAAATAGCTGTAAGCACCAGGTTTTATTTTTCTAAACGATTAATTAGTAACTTCCATATGTATCCCTCTAGAAACATTTGAGAATTTAGTAATACGTTCATAAGAAATAATTAAAATAAACCTCACGAAACGATCGATTTTCCAGGCCTGCTAGTGAAAAGTCGACAGTAGGTCCGTCCATTACGCCGGGCTACGCGCCGTATATTGTTTTTACACAACTTCAGCACTTATATCGTTAAAATTCCCATTTTATTTAAGAGATTTGACAGGGCAAATTCAACCGCAGGTATGTCCAATACAACAGGCCGCGCGTTACATGTTTTTGTGCAAGGCTGCTTCGCTTATGTCGTTAAGATTCTGGATTTATTTTACGGTATTGTCTCGTCTTAACCTAATACAATACAACATCTTTAATCTTCTTTTGTATTGCCCCTTTTGGTCAATCTCCTCATACACTCTCTCAAAATACATGATTTAAGTTAGAAAAGGTGGACATACGTATATAAATATGAGAGAATGTAGAAACAACCATTCTACTACGTAAAGCATTTAGTGATGATTGATGATTGTCATTTGTATTTTGCGTCACTGATGCCGAGCTATCGAAAGTTAAACAACATAACTCCGTTTAAGAAGTTTATTTTTACACTACACATTTTTGTTATCAGGTGAAACAAGTACAGCAGAGCATTCCAATCTAAAGGGAGTCACCATCAAAACAGAACCAGGGAATAAAGAAAGAGAAGAAAGTGAAATTTCGTTTTCAGAAATTGAAAACAACCTCCTAATCATTAAAAAAGAATCCTTGGAACACTCTGAAAGAATTCACAAAATGGCAGGTAAAACCGTATTTCCGTTGTTATCGTTTACCCCTTTTTGAGGTTATGTGCACTGAACGAGCAAAATTATTATAAGTTATGAGTTTAGTAACTTTAAAATAAATGGCGAAATGGCCATATACATTATGTCATCGTTATGTAATTTTATATATTATGTTTTATATTTTATATATTATATTACAGTACATTAAGATACAGTTAAGGATATTTTTCGTTATTACATAGTTGTCGTACTTATTACGTATGTCCATACAATATCATTACGTAATTTCGCCTGAGAGTGTTCTAAAAGGAAGGAAGTGTGTAGATAGATAATAATAAATGAATTGAAAACAATAATTATAATAAGCTCACGAATTGTAATTGACTGTTAATACGTAGAAGTTTTGAAAAATGATGTGAAAATATTTTTGAAATATGTCATGCTAAGAAATTTAATAAGTTAGTTTTGTATGTTAGAAAGGAATCATGAAAGATGTCTAAATGTAGTAATTTTTCCTAATGGGTGTAAGTTGTGATTGCGCGAGTAATTACTGAGTTGTTTGCTGCATTGGTATTGTTGGCTTCAATATGAAAAAGTGTAGTGTGCCTGGTACGCCTCGTTGGAACACTTAAACCAATGACGGATAGCAATTCGGGACTATCGATTTTATTATTTAGCAGATTATGTAGAAACAACAGGTCTGACAATGTGCGTCTTTTTTGTAAAGTTAACATATTATTTGTAGTTATGTTGTATTTCTTGAGTAAATGTTTCGAAAATTTATACTGTATGCTTTCTACTAAATCTATGTATACCTTATATTGAGGATTCCATATTGTGGAAGCATACTCCAGTGCACTTCTGACAAATGAACAAAAAAACATTTCTAGAGTCTTAGCACTTTTGAAAACTTTGCATATTTCTCATAAGAAACCTAGCATTCTGTAGGATTTTGAAATAATGTGTTCAATGTGCTTGTCAAAAATTAATTTGCTATCTAAATAAACACCTAGATCTTTACACGCAGACATAGGTTGTAAAGGTTTGTTGTTCAAGTTGTATGGATATATGATTTTGTTTGTATTTCTAGTAAACGTAATCGAGTGACAGTTAGATATGTTTAACCCTAGAAAGATAACCTACGCCTCAGAGGCGCCCGCGACGGTAAGAAAACGCTGTCTCTTTCTAATGAGCTCGCGCATCTAGCTGTCCTTTTTCATTAGCTCAGTCGTCGGTGCACAGCGTCGCGGGACGGTCGTTTTTACGCGGTAAGTACCATATTTTTCAAGTTATAATAATAATAATAATAATAATTGTTTATTCCAGAATGTGGGGAGGTAAGTGCAATCCCACACAATCCATAAAGTATAACTACAATGTTATATACAGAGATACAATTAAGTACAAATAAAATAAAGTATAAAATGTAAGTTTGATAAAGCAAATAAAACATAAGAAAAAGTAAAAGGAACTATATAGAATGGAGAGTGATATCATAAAACATTTAAATTTCTTGTAAGCTTATTGGTATATCGGAGCGATAATTATGGGGGCCAATATTTTTCTCCAATTACCAGGTAATGCGCTCCTAAGGCGTATGGTTATCTTTTGCGTGACTTTTAGTAAAAGTATAAATTTGTTTATACTTACATTACATGTTTATTATAGGTATTTTATTGTTTGTTTTAGCATGGTTTTTTTAACCTTCATAATGACGAGCCGAAGAATTATATCTGATGATCAAATATTGAGATTTTTAACTGAAGAAGAAGAAAACGAGCATTATGGACATCAGGAGAGTGGCAGTGAAACAGAAGATCATGTGAGTGAAGATGAAATGCAGAGTGACTATGAAGATGAGTTCATCGATGATGAGGTGCCAGAAGAATTGAATGATACACAAAATGAAGACATTATAACTCCACCAGTATCTTCAGAGCCTGGAAGTTTGGAAACATCACGTCGTGACCGCCGTATAATTGTTCCTGATCGCCGTGTGCTAAGGGGTAAAAACCAACATTGCTGGTCAACAATAAAAGGACAAAGTCGTGGTAGGATATCTGCCATAAATATAATTCGCACAAACAGAGGTCCAACGCGTATGTGTCGCAATGTGTATGACCCAGTATTATGTTTTACTTTGTTTGTTACCGACGAAATAGTGGGTGAGATCGTCCGTTGGACGAATATTGAGATCTCTGTAAAACGTCGAGAAAACATGACCAAAGCCACTTTCAAAGATACGTCTATGACAGAAGTCCGAGCTTTGTTTGGGATACTGACCTTGAGTGCGGCGATGAAAGACAATCACTTGTCTACCGATGAGCTGTTCAATAGTAGTTTTTCAGGAACACGTTACGTGGCAGTGATGAGTAGAGATCGTTTCGATTTCTTGATTAGATGTCTGAGATTTGATGACAAATCTATACGGCCCTCCTTACGTCATGAAGATCCACTTGTTCCCATTAAAAAACTGTGGGAATTATTTATAACTAAGTGTAAACTGAATTATACACCGGGTGAGCACGTCACAATTGATGAGCAATTATTGGGGTTTCGAGGACGGTGCCCATTCCGCATGTACATCCCCAATAAACCCAGCAAATACGGGATAAAAATCCCTATGATGTGTGATAGCGGAACAAAGTACATGCTAAATGCAATGCCGTATATTGGAAGAGCCACAAACACTAATGGTTTGCCACAAGGTGAATATTATGTAAAGGAGTTGTCTCGGCCCTTGCATGGCACAAACCGGAATATTACGTGTGACAATTGGTTCACTTCGGTTCCTCTCGCGAAATCCCTTCTTCACGAGCCGTACAAACTAACCCTCGTTGGAACCATACGATCCAATAAACGGGAGATCCCCGAAGACTTGAAAAATACACGGTCTCGATCCGTAGGCACGTCAATGTTCTGCTATGATGGATGTTTGACCCTAGTCTCGTACAAGCCGAAGCCCTCTAAGATGGCTTACCTGATATCATCGTGTGATGAAGAAGGTGTCATCAACGCCACAACCGGTAAGCCTGATGACCCAAATGCAAAAAAACAGTTTGCGGCGAACACAAAAAAGATGTTTGCTTTGAATGCCTCTAAACCAAATTTTTAGCAAAATAATTATAGTTTTGACTGATTATTTTATAGTTTATTAGTAAATTAAAATAATTTAATTAGTTTTATATAAAAAAATATAAATTTGTGATAATATTTTCCTGTAAACAGAATACGGTTAATTTTATTGTTTTTTTCTAGAGGTTTTTTTAATTTAAGTTTAATGTTTAAAATAAATAAATAATTTCAGTAAAAAAGTTTTTTATTATTAGTTCATTAACCACACATTAAAATAATTCCGCTAAAGAAATACATTACCTAGGTATTTAATTTAAAAAAATGATAAATATATTATGCGCCTCTGCAGCGTATGGTTATCTTTTATGTACTACAAAATATGGTTATCTTTCTAGGGTTAAGGACAATAAATTTGATTCACAGTATACGCACAAATTATCAAGATCGCTTCGCAATTCCATACAATCGGGTAAACACTGAATAGCTTTATAAATTTTCATGTCATCCGCGTTTATACAAAGTAACAATTTTTAAAGCATACCTAAACGTTATTTATATAAATATTAAATAAGAGTGGTCCAAGATTCGACCCCTGGGGCACACCTGAGACTATTTCCGTTAAGCAAGATGCAATAACATTAACATCATATTTAACATCATCAATGTTGTGGAAACAGTCCCTGGAGACGCAGCTGAATAATTTATTCATATGTGTTTGTAATTCATGTGCGTTTCTTATTCTTATTACAAGCTATTTGGTTTTTTAAACTTTACTACCAATCTCAATTGAGAAATCTTTTCTCGTTTTTGAGATGGGGAGTAGTGCCATTACAGTTTTAAATTAATGTAAAGGCATACTTCGTCATTGATTGATTGACCGTTGATTCATGGTTGTCATTTTTAACAAAGATTTTTCTATTATCAGGTGAAACAATTACGACGAAGCATTCTAATCTTGAGGAACTCACCATTAAAGCAGAACCAGGGAATAAAGAATGTGAAATTTCGTATTCAGAAATTGATATCGAACTTCCAGACATTAAAACGGAATGCTTGGAGCACAGCACCTCGGGTAAAACCAAATATTATTATATAAACGTAACAATTTATATACGTATGGTTGACGAGATGTTCCCTCAAAATGAAGGGAAAGTTTCTCCGTGGCCTGTGACGTGACATGTCGGCTTTCGGCACCTCATTATTATTTTTTAGCTTATTTTATTTAGGAAAACCAGTAGTTATGGTGGTTTAAAATGTGCAGTGAAATATGTATAATTAATCGAACCCGTAAGAAGTTTTCACGATGTATCTTAATTATTTTGTGAATGTACTAGACAAAAGACTTACACTGGACTACGGGGATGGGATGAAAAGGTGGTAAAGGAAAAATATTATGGATCTAGTCTGTGTTGAGTTATATGTATTGTATGAATGTTATTTATTGATTTTGGTTTTTAAAATGTGAGGTGCTGTATTAAATAGATCGAAATCACTATATAAAGTGTTAAATACCTCTGCAGCGCGGTGAATGAATGTCTTATTTATTATTATTATTAAAGAAATAAAATTAATGCGTACATGTAACAAAGGATTGAATTTAGGTTTTTGCATAATTTTAGCTTCTACTACTGTTCTTTCATGGATGCGTTAGCATTTGTTTGGAAGAGGAGTGTACAGTACATTGTTATAGTTATTTATCAGTTCTATACAGGGTTTTCCAATAAAAGGTGTTATTTTGAATAGCCCGCTATTTCGGTAGATGTTACTTTTGAAGCTGTCATTTTTTGACATTTGACAAGTAGAAACTACGTCATTAATAAAAATGGAACGATACACGCTTCAACAACGCATTGAAATTATTAAAATTCACTTGAGTGAATCAAATGCAAATCAACTTGAGTAATGAGGCCCATTTCCACCTCGGTGGCTTCGTCAACAAGCAAAATTGTCGCATCTGGGGCTCGGAAAACCCAAGAGTTATTGTTGAAAAGCCTCTCTATTCAACGTGTGACTGTTTGGTGCAGTTTATGGTCCGGCAGAGTCATTGGACCTTACTTTTTCGAAAATGAGGCTGGAGCAACAGTTACGGTGAATGGATTGCGCTATCGAGAGATGATTAATGATTTTTATGGCCGGAATTGGATGGTATTGATCTGGACAACGTTTACTTTCAACAAGACGGCGCTACGTGCCACACAAGCAACGAAACCATTGATATTTTACGATTGAATATCAAAATAACACCTCTTATTCGAAAACTCTGTATTATACGCACAAATATTGTGTGTAAGTAAGAACATTGCAGTGAAAAAGTAAAAAGTTATATTATATTTTTTGTAAATTTTATGCAAGCCGTGCACGATAAAGCCAAAATTTTTAGGGTTACGGTTTGTGTGTATTGCAAATGGAACTACACGTGTTTCAATATTTAATGTTGGTTAATTAATATCGAAGAAATCTCTAGATAGGAATGAATTAAAATTACAAACGACCGAGTTAAATTTTAGTTTCTAATTTTTAAACGCCCTTTTAACAATGTTTCATTTTTTAACTTATATTTCATAATACTAGCAAGATTTTTTTTTCAATTACAATTAACGATAGCCTCTAAAACCATGCGAAATAGAAATCTTTATTGGCTTATATATCATCAATCATAACACAAATTAATAAATAACCCATATCCGTACTAGACATTTGTGATTCCTTTGGATTAAAAATATTTATTCAGTTTGGTTGGGTTTTTTTTGGCTGCAGATCCAAATTTATGTGTTTTATTTAAAATTTTATGAACCGATCCCTTTATGAGTGATAAATAGCTAACATTAAGGACGAGTTGTTTCGGAGAATTTGAACAATTCATCAAATTTCAACGTTCATTTTAAAGTTCTGTGAAAGTCCTATTCAAGTTCTGTTTTTATATCATTATAGGCTAGTTACTTGAAAGAACTGAACTAAAAACAGAACTTGAAAAAGTCTTTCACAGAGCCTGAAAGTGGATGTTGAAATTTGATGAATTGTTAAAATTCACCGAAACAACCCGTCCTAAGTATTTTAATGCGTAAGTGTTTTTTACTAAGTCCTTTTCAACGATAAATTTAATAAAAGTTGTTGTAAAGAAACGTGCTCTTTTCTATGAAATTGTAAAGAACGTTACTTCTTGGTTGTTCATTCAACTAAATTTGGCAAAGTTAGCCAGGTTTTGGTAGGGTTTAGTTTTTAAACAAATATACAATTTTATTTCAAGATTTATGAAATGTTGTATAGTATTCCCATCCCTTTTAAAAATTCAATGCCCTATTATATGACTGGAGGAAGACGGCGGAATTGGATAAGAAGGAACGTTTTAATAAAATTTTCGCCAAAGTATTTTCTTGTTCTTATATTTTAAATGTGTTGCACCCGACGCTGCGAAAATTTGGGAAACTAATATCACCGACATGTAAATATTCCAAGGTCTTCTTACCTCTTAACCCACTTACTGACCCACCCTCACCCGCGGTATTGAAATATGAATTCGATTTGACTTGAAAATTATTCACGTTCCAGTCGGTAATTGATGAACCCAATTCTCTAAATAAAGATCATTAGCACAAGTAAAGCAGCCAGGGAAACCCACATTCAAAATAATTCTAACGTATCTAAAAATATATATAAGTTAAACATAATAAAATAAACCTTCCTTTCTTCTCGCTGCTCTGTACACAAAGTTGTGCTTAGATGTGACAATGAAATTTTTATCTTGTTTTTTTTTTCTAGGTGCAGCACTGGACGTAAATAACATAATTTCTGTTCATCAAACATGCAATTAAAAAGAATCTAAAAATTCTAAATATTTCCTATGCTCTAAATGTAACAAGAAACTTACTTCGAATTCTAGCTTAATGGCTCATTTGGACTCTCATTCTATCAAAAGACCATTCTTATGCTCTTACTGTGACTATGCATGTTCACGGAAGCTACATTTAACTATACACGAGCGTTCACATCGTAAGGAAACACCATTCTCATGCTCATACTGTAACTATTCATCTTCATATAAGTCACGGTTATCTATACACACTCGCACTCACACTAAGGAAAAACCATTCTCGTGTTCTTACTGTAACTATACAGGTTCACACAAGTCATCCTTAACTAGACACGAGCGTACTCATACTAAGGAAAAACCATTCTCGTGTTCTTACTGTAATCACTTAGGTTCACACAAGTCGAACTTAACTAGACATGAGCGTACTCATATTAAAGAAAAACCATTCTCATGTTCTTACTGTAACTCTTCATTTTCACGCAAGTCAACCTTATCTGTACACATTCGCACTCATACGAAAGAAAAGCCACTTTCGTGCTCTTACTGTAGCTATTCATGTTCCAGAAAAACACGCCTAATTTTACACATTCGTACTCATACTAAAGAAAAACCATTTTCATGCTCTTACTGTAGCTACACATGTTCTAATGAAACTAACTTAACTAGACACAACGTTCGCACACACACTACAGAAAAACCATTCACATAATGGTAACAACATATTCCTACGGGTACATGAATGACAAAATTGTGTGATTTGATAGAAAACAGTTATCAAACACGTCTAATGCTACCTTTCATATGCCATTCCCAGATTGAATATTTTTATTACCAAATGATAGACTATTGTATTTCACTCTACTGATTTTTTTTCGTAATCACTGTAGACATTCGACCATAATAAATAAATCACTGATACAAACCTGCATTTACAACATCGCGTTTTACATAACTATATATTGCTCGCTATACAGACCTGTCACACCTAAAAAGATGTTGTGTTATAGGTGTGGGAGTGGCGACGATATACCTACGCAGGAAAAGGGGTCAGAAAAATTTTCGGAGCGCTGTATTTACGCGGCTGTCATCTGTAAAAGTGACAGATCCCATACACAGAATTGATATTCTGCAGCAGTTCCCCTATTGATATGACCCCCTCTCCTGATTAAGATTATTGCGTAGTGTGTCACCCCAACACATAATACGAATATACCATGCTCAAATCAAGCGCGCATAATTTAACGTAATATTTCTAAAGCCTTAGAGGATGACAGATTAAGCTACACGCATCATCCCATACACACCTGTCACATCTACAGATAATGTGTTGTGAGATTGGCGTGGCCACGATGATGCGTCGTGATGTGCTAGACTGCCTAAGGTAGACAGGGGCATATAACTTTGGTCTGGCCCTGAAACCCATTTGAAACCGTCACGTTTTTTTTCTCATAGAAAACAATCGTTGTAGCTGAAAGCTCATTAGCTTAGAGTTTAACTTCTCATGACAGTAGTTGTCCAACATCGTGAATATGATCGTAAACCAATACGTTATGTAATATATTCAAATGTTGCTTGCTTAAGTTCTTCGTGATAAAAAATATAATGCCATGAAATGTTGCGGTCATACAAACATACATTCAATTCGATCTAAGTTTACTACCAACGTAAGTTCAAGTTTGAAGTGAACTTTTTACCATAATATTGCTTATTGTAGTAAACGTCACTTTGTGACTTATTTCGCAATGAAAAGCAAAAGACGTTAAATGACTCGTTAAAGAGTGTTCCCTGCGGTCGATTTATTGGCATACATGTCTGCCTTCACCAATAACTAAAAAAATACTCATTTCTTTATTCGATACTAAATTATATAGGTACTTATTTTAATTTCTTCTATATTTCATACTTAATTTATTATTTTAATGTACTGTATATGAAATCAACAACCACAACACGGGCATGTGCCTAGCTTGGTGGTGTTAACATATGTAATAACTGTAATAACCATGTCACTGAATAAAGAAAAAAAAGACCTACAAAATATATAAATTTAATCTATTACATTGAGTTATTATTATGAATGGTTTGATATCCTGTTTTAAAAATATTCAAACATATGTTTTTTTCATTTTTCTATCAAAAATAATCAGAAAAATGTCGAAGAAGTCGACTGTCATAGGTAAGCACAATCATGTTTTGAATTTTTCTTCTGTGTTCTTTTGTTTCATTAATTTATTCATATCTCTTGTTCCTTTTAAAAAGAAATTAAAATTTCAAGACGTTTGGGTTTTTTTCGTCTCAGATTAATAAGTTTCCACTGACAAAGTTTCCTCTTGAGAAAATTATCAGTAAGAGCTAATGTAATGAGCTCTAGTTAGCTCTAGTGTCCTCCAACTGCTTTTTTTAAGCGCTCCGAGTTTATTTTTAAAAACTTAGAAAGTTCTCAACTTTGCCGGTGCTTTAATGTAAAATAACCCCGATATTTTATAAGATAGGCTTATACAAATACAATAATTTGAGTGTCGCTGTTTCGAGATTAACTAATGTTGATTGCTTTGTTTACTGGGCCATAATGTATTCACGCCTGTATTGCAGCATTTCCTCGCCGTACATTTTACTAGTGAATATAATTGTGCATATATCCAGTATACATGTGGCCTAGTATGTAACTTATAAATAAATAAAACTTCAATATAAACTGCTTCCTGTGGTTTAATTGATCTATTCATCGTTTCCATAATTTTCGGTTTAACATAATATATATATATATATATTTTTTTTACTTTATTTATTCTCATTTCTTTACACATAATACATTATAACAAATAGTATATAATAACATAATTTCATTTATTTATTGGACAATTTTTATAGCGCCGCTTTTGTGAAATATCAACTCAGGGGCGCTTTACAGTTGATGCAGGTATTACAAAAATATAAATATTACAAAAAAAAGTTAAATTAAGTTGAATAAAATGAAGTACATGAACAGGTGATGAAATACAGGAACAGGTGACACGAAGATAGAAGATGGAGACTCTGCAGCAAGAATCCTAGGTGGTGAAGAAACTGGACCAGCTGCTGCAGCGAAAGAGTGCACCGCGTCCACCAACAATGCCAGCACGAGGTTCGTCATCCGTCTAGGTATGTGTCTGCTGCTAATTAATCACTGACACACAGAGGCGGATTTGCAGTCTTGGCCGCCCTAGGCCCCAGACCATGTAGCCGCCCCTTTCTCAGTACCCATCATATTGACCAGGAGTATCCAAACTTTTCAGTAAGTTCCTAGGGTCAAAACCGTTTTAATTTTCCTGCCATTATCATTCATGGTTCATGGGGTGAGATTTTTCCAGGTCTTGGCGGCGGATACGTCTGCCCACCTGCTTGCTGCGTGGCGGGCCGGATCGAGAGAGACTGGGTGAGGGAGGCCTTTTGACCTTTCCAGCCGGACTATCTTGACCCATCGCCTTGCACCGCAGTTGGAGGGATGTATTCATACGTATGTCACTCCTGGACATACTAATCATCAGATTCCTACCCACCCCTCATACATTTTCCTTTTCAGAACTTCCTATCCTTCCCTTCCTTAAAAAGACCCTCCACACAGCATCACCTAAGATGACATAGGTCGTGAGGGAAAATATTTTCCTCAAAGCCTCCTGTGTCGAATTAATGTAAAAAAATACGCTTGCTAAATTCGCTAGTTCAATTACTGTATAATTGTCGATTGTCGCAGGCCGGATTGGTGACATTGGCGGGCCGTTGTTTGGAGACCCCTGATAAAGACTATAGACAGAGGCGGATTTGCCCTTAGGCCTATGTAGGCCCGGGCCTAGGGCGGCCAGATATTAGGGGCGGCCAATCGTGACAAAAAAGTCACAGATGATAACAAGAAATTACTTCCTAAGTACCTAAATATTCTACGTACGAAATAGCGATATGCAAGAGCGTGTTCACACACAGCACACAGCGCGCCCCCACGCCCCGCAGCCGCCCTCGCCGCTCCTAAGAACAGAAGAAAGCCGTTATATGTGAAGCAAGAGGTATTCGTTTAAAACTGGAACGCTTTGAAACGGCCATCATGACTGTGTTTTGGGGATTTTTACTGAATCGTATTAACGCCACAAGTAAAAAAAATCAGAGTGTGGAAATTGACATCACCATTGTCGTAGGACTGTATGAGGTACTTATACATTTTATTGGCGAAATGCGAGATAATTTCGATGATTTCGAAAACCAAGCCAAAAACTGTCATTTTTACGGGAATATGAAAGAGATTTTCGACGCAATCGAAAGCCTAAGCTACTTCCTGGCGAGAATAATACAGGTGAAGAGATGCAACAAAAAAGCGGCCGCGAAAATTTCAGAATCGCTACTTTTTTTAGTAATAATCGATTCCTTATCAGCAGAACTAAAAAACGACTGGGGCCTAGGGCGGCCAAGACTGCAAATCCGCCTCTGACTATAGACTACATAATGAATTTACTTTATTGACAACTTTTATGGAAATCGATTCAGAAATTTAGTTAACTATAATAGCTGCTAGTTTGTAATACTTTCTAAGGTTTCAAGGATTTGAATAAAACATTTAAAACAGTTTTAGGTTTAATTTATTTAACTAGTTTCAGGTTTATTCTCATACAATAATATATAAGTGTTTCACAGTTACAATTAGGGTTGCTAGATACGGGCTGGATAAAAAGTTATTATTAAGTCTCCAAACAAATAAAAGAAATCAGCACCTCTTTTAAATAAAAATCAACTTAAGGTACATATTCGAATATAATAACTAAACTTAAAATACAAATTAAAACGTTGGTAAAAAAATTTACGTAAAGCATTATCTAACATTAAAAAAAAACTGAACTCAAAACAAAAATCTGGCAGTTACAATTCTCGTCTGCACTTAAGTGCAGTAAAATCATCAATTAGATCTTCGCAATCCAATTTCCTTAAAAAATCTGCTTCTATGTTAAGCAAAGCAAGATTGTTCAGCCTTTGCTCCGCAATTGTTGTGCGTAAATAATTTTTTACACGTCGTAAACAAGAAAATGATCGTTCTCCAGAACAGTTACTGGCGGGAGTAAACACACATTCGAAGAGCAATATCCAAGTTTGGATAAATGGTTTGAAGATCTTCAGTTCGTAACCACTAACAAACTGACAGCATTGTTTCGATCCTTATTTTTCACACTGCAGTGAGCACGAAAATGGAGACATTCTTCTGAAAAATGGGCTTCTTTTTTTAAATTTTTTATTGTTGATACATTATTTTACAATTATTTCATATTTTAATTCAGTAATGTTGGCCTCACTGGGTTGTTTACCCGTGCTGAGGCCCCCATTTTATACTATAAGAGTTTATACATTTAAAAAAAAAAGAAAAACAACATTAAAATAAAGATAAATTTAAACTGAAAATAAAGATTAAAAATTAAAATATAATTATCACACTAAAAGAAGAATATTAAAAGAGAATGTAAATCGGCATTTATAATGATTTATGTGTTTGTGCGTGTTGCGTGTTTTATATATTTTTTTTGTGTTGCGTGTATATGTTTTATTCTTTTATGTTATAGAATTTTGGTAATATTGTCTTTTTGTTCTTTAATCCATTTTTTTATTTTGTGTTTGAATTTATTTTTATTTTCCTCAATTTTTGTTTCAAGTGGAAGACTGTTGATGCTTTAATAGCGTGGTATTTATGGTGTCTTTGTCCAAAGGTAGTGTTTACCGTCGGAGTTTTTATGTTTTCTTTGTACGCTTGTCTGACCGTTAAATTAACCGTCTTCTAAATCACTAGAATAAATAAATCAGAATAAATCATTTGCAATGATTTTGCCTTTTCTTCGACTTCAGACGGGCTTAGTTTTGTCAATTGAGTAATAAAATTAAATTTATTATAAAGTGATTTGTAAGCACCCAGTCGTTTTTTTAGTTCTGCTGATAAGGAATCGATTATTACTAAAAAAGTAGCGATTCTGAAATTTTCGCGGCCGCTTTTTTGTTGCATCTCTTCACCTGTATTATTCTCGCCAGGAAGTAGCTTAGGCTTTCGATTGCGTCGAAAATCTCTTTCATATTCCCGTAAAAATGACAGTTTTTGGCTTGGTTTTCGAAATCATCGAAATTATCTCGCATTTCGCCAATAAAATGTATAAGTACCTCATACAGTCCTACGACAATGGTGATGTCAATTTCCACACTCTGAATTTTTTTACTTGTGGCATTAATACGATTCAGTAAAAATCCCCAAAACACAGTCATGATGGCCGTTTCAAAGCGTTCCAGTTTTAAACGAATACCTCTTGCTTCACATATAACGGCTTTCTTCTGTTCTTAGGAGTGGCGAGGGCGGCTGCGGGGCGTGGGGGCGCGCTGTGTGCTGTGTGTGAACACGCTCTTGCATATCGCTATTTCGTACGTAGAATATTTAGGTACTTAGGAAGTAATTTCTTGTTATCATCTGTGACTTTTTTGTCACGATTGGCCGCCCCTAATATCTGGCCGCCCTAGGCCCGGGCCTACATAGGCCTAAGGGCAAATCCGCCTCTGCTGACACAATATCCTCACATATATAACAGACCTTGGCCGCACCGCTGTGACGTTCGGCGAAGATAGAGGATGGAGACTCTGCAGCAAGAATCGTAGGTGGTGAAGAAACTGGACCAGCTGCTGCAGCCAGAGAGTCCACCGCGTCCACCAACAGTGCCAGCAAGAGGTTCGTCATCCGTCCAGGTATGTGTCTGCTGCTAATTAAGCGCTGACACAGTATCCTCACAGACCTCACATTGATAACAGAACTTGGCAGCACCGCTGTGACGTTCGGCAATTCCATCATTCATCTCCATGTAATCTTGTTCCTGCTGATTGTGTTGTCCTGAAAGGTGACGGTCGGGATAATAAATTACCCTGGGCCGAAACATTTCTTATGGCCTTCAGAGTTTCCAAGAATTCCATTGAAAACATCTGGCGTACTGTTACCGACAGTTACCGATCCTCGTCGCAAGTTCAACTTCAGCGAATTTCGAATGTTTTTGGCAGAATTTTCGAATATTCATTTTTAACACACTGCACTCTAATCACATTACTATAATGCTCGGATTACTAATTTTTAAGTGAATTTAAAATGTTGATTGACTAATTTTAAAAATAATTTCAAAGGGATGTTGCCTCATTTCCCTTGAAAATACAAAAAAAAACACAAAGCGGTTGGAGGACGCGAGAACGTGTCCGGCTGCCACGAATGGCGCTACAATACAACATTTTTATATATTATAATAACAAATAGTATAAACAAGAAATGAAAACCCGCTAAGGCACTGCCTTAGTGTACTCTCTAATTTGTACTCTCAGCTCTCAAACGGGGTCAGCGAACCCCCTTGCTGGCTCTTTCCGGCGCGTATAGAACAGTTGCTTCGGACGCTTTGCCAGTTTTGGCCGGCATCTTGCCTATCGATCTGGAAATCAGGGAAGTGCTCACCAAGCAGAGACTCACCAGAGGACGCCCAGCCACACACCTAGGAGTCACTCTGACTCCGGGTGGCGCGGGGACTCTCCTTGGGCTGCTTAGGAGAATGAGAGAACTGTCACTCAATGAGTGGCAGATCAGGTAGGATAGTTCGAGAACTGGGAGATTGACTCACTCCTTCTTCCCGTCAGTTAAAGCCAGAATGGAAGCGGCTCATCTCACACGGGATCACTACGTTACGCAGCTGCTTTCTGGACATGGGGAATTCAGGGGGAGACTTCACGCCCTCTCACTGGCCCCCCATCTCAGTTGCGCCTGCGGTGACTTAAACCAGACAGCCGAGCATATTCTGTGGCACTGCGAGATCATGAAGGATGCACGTGATGAACTAACGGCCGGTTTGATTGTTGATAACAGACCAGTGGTTAACGCTGATCTAGTCGCTAACAGAGTTAATTTCGAATGTCTGAGGAAGTTTACAAGGATTTGGGTTGAGAGATGGCCTATGCTTAGAGTTGCCGACTAGTTTAACATAAAATTTTAGTCCCCGGGTGTATTTGTTCCCGAACTTCCACGGTTTAACTCTAATTGCTATTTTACTCCTCTGCCTTATTTGTACCACGCTCTAATAATCGCTTTTGATTCTTCTTTCTTAATATGTTTTTGCCTTTCATCTCAATAAGTATATTCTTCAGCTCCTTATTCCTTTTCCTTTTTTTGTTTCTTCTATCCTTTTTGTTTTTTTTTGTTTTTTTTTCCTCTAGCTCTACCTCTTGTATTAATGGCTCTGAGACTACAGACTTTTCTCTTCTTTTTTAACGATCATGCACATTTTATTTATTTTAATTTTTTTCAGGTGTTTAATTATTGCATCACAATAAATTTTCTGCTTTCACCCTTTTAGGACAGAACTGAACTCCGTGTCTGTAATGTATCGTCCTAATCCCCAAAAGGGGTTGGTCAAGACCTGTCCCCACATACGTTCAGGCGACGTACAGACAGGGGGGGCTGACTCTCCTTGCCAGCGCCACCCCCTGGATCACGGGCGGAACTGAAGAAAGAGGGAACGAAGCCCCACGACCTTCCGTCCTGCCTCTGGAACTCGACGCTTTTCTCCTTGGGGTCTTGGGTTGTCCCCCTTTCCCGCTTACTGTCTTCAAGGCACCACCGAGTACCCAGCTTAAGGACGCGGTAAAAAGGCCTAGTAACTTCGATCGGATTTCCGCTCCGGGCCCCGGGGACAGCCTAGCACTGAGGGATGCAGCTTCTCCATTTACTGTCTCCCCAGCTTCAGACCATTTACATACATGTATATTTCTTTTGTTAATTTAGGAGACGCAGTGCCGGCCGAACATGTACATCACTTTTCAGTTACCTGTTTCACCAGCTCATCATTATATATTTAAAAATTTTACTATTATTCCCCTCTTGTATATGTTTGGCGCTTGCATACCGCCACCTAACCATGTATGCGGGGACATTGGAGGTCTAGAGTCCTTATTTATGAAATTGTAGAGTCATTTATACCAAAAAATTAACTTCCTTGCGAAAGCCCCGAAGGGGTGACAATAAGTCACCTATACCGGGAAAGGAAAGTGGTGGGTCCCTCCAATGCCTTAGTGTGGGTGATATAAAAACGATTATTATATTTCTAAGTACCTAAAATATGAAATACATCAGTAGAATTTTTTTTTTGTTTTTAGTTATTATAAAAAGTAAAGAGAAAACATAATGTATTACAGTTTAGAATGTTACAGCAAGTGAGTTGTAGAAAGGATAGATAAATTTATAGAAAAAAATCGTTTCAATATCTGCGTCATTCAGCCATAATTTTACCTCTATTTTTTACCAATCAAACGCAGTATATTTGTTAACAATACTACCAATAATTATTTCGTTAGCTTTCTAACTCAAAGGCCTCATACACTGTTGACGCAACAATATTCCTTTAACATTGTCCTTGATATTGGTCCCATCCTATTACCTTCAAGTACCTGTCATTATCCGACAATACCCACGTTTGTGTGACATTTACAACAATAAACTTAACTGTCAAATCAGTTTATTGATGAAGCCGGTTTGATAAACATCTCTTTATGGTCAGTGCTTTTATTGATATCAACTCGGGGTAGAATACTGTGCAGTGAATATATTCGGTTCCCATCAGTGTGTTTCTTACCCAACCCAGATGTTGTGGAAGTTGCGTGTGAAAGAAATCATCTCCTGTGAGTGAAACCAACCAGCAACATCGTTGACGAACATCAAAGGGGTAAGTCGGATTCCTTCCTTACTCCCTGTTCACCATCTCTAACCATCGTTGTGTCAACTTCAAGTTCACAATAATTTTACAGTCCATTCTCGATTCGCCTTGCGATTACATTATTTGGTCCATTTCATGTTTTCATGCATTATTTGCGAGCTTGGTACACAATAATGCGATGTACACAGACATTGAAAAATTCCACCATTGAATATCGTTACTGCGGGGAACCGCAATAAATTTAGTAAAAACATTACCTTTAATTGCCGAAAATTATTCAATAGCTTGGAATATTCTACTGCAAAAGTATGAAGATAGTAGATTATTATTTACATTTTATGTAGATGAGATGATGAATTTTAAACCGTTACCTTATGAATCGATAAATGGATTAACACATCTCTTAAATACTTTTCAAGAGAATTTATCTGCCTTGAATGCAATGAAAGATGAAAACTTATTTAGTAAATTTGTTGCCCTCATAATTTTACGATGTTTGGATCAAGACACCAGACGACAATTCGAAACTTCACTTATGCGAACACAATTACCGGAGACATCTCAATTATTTGAATTTTTACACAATCAAATTAGAATTCTTGAAGCATCAAACCCAATCACTACGAACATACCTAAACTAAAGGCGTTTTAACTGTTTAAAGTTGCATAGATTCGGTGAATGTAAAACACAGTCTAACTGTAAAATTTGCAACAAACGACACCATTCTATGTTGCATTTTGAAACACCCTCAACGGGTGAAAATGTGACTACCACGTCATTGACTGCAGTCACAAGGTCAAGCGAACATGTGAATAAAGCACACACTGTACTATTGAGCACAGCAGTTGTTCACATGCAAAATAAATTCGGAAAGTATGTACCTATTCGAATTATTATCGATAACGGGAGCCAAGTCTCTCTTATAACTCAGGGCTGTGCCAAGAGGCTAGGTTTATCTAAACGAAAATATAAGATTCCATTAAATGGATTAGGACAGACAGCTGTCAACTCATGCACAGGTATAACATCATGTGTTATCAAACCTGTTGATCAGCAATCACCTACGTTATCCGCGACACCCATAGTGATTCAGGAAATTACTTCATGGATGCCATTTGTGGCACTGGATGAAATCGCGATTACTCAATTTAACGTTGGCCGATCCAAGTTTTGATCAGCCGGGTCAAATAGATTTTCTACTCGGCGCCGATCTGTATCCAAATATTTTGGATGATCAATCGCATATCGTTCGGGGTAACCCTAGTGCTTTAAATACAGTGTTTGGCTACATTATTCTCGGGAAAGTTGGATGTCAATCAACTGATTCATCGCCAATGTCACTTTTGACATTGTTCGACATGTCATTAAATGATACAATGAAATATTTCTGGGAAATTGAAGAAGCTCCGGTCATTTCTGAATTGAACCCCGATAATACCAAAGCGGAAGAAATATTTCAGAAGGAGCATTACAGACAGACAGATGGAAGATATGTGGTTCCGATTCTTTTAAAATCGGACAGTCATTTACCGCAAAATACCTACAGCTTGGCTGAATCACGAATGTGCAAGTTGGAAAAGCATTTTAACCGGGATACGACGTTGGCGTCAAATTATGCGGATTTTCTTGATGAATATGAAAGTCTAGGTCACATGAAACGTGTAACACCCCACTCTGGGGCAAATTATTTACCCCATCACGCTGTAATTAATGAAAAAGGTAAAATTAGCGTGGTTTTTGACGGGTCTGCGAAGGCCTCCGATGTGTCATTAAACGACATGCTGTATAGCGGTCCAAAACTACAAACAGAAATACCATACATGATATTAAATTTTAGATTTCATAAGTACGTCTTTACTGCCGACATTTGTAAAATGTACCGGCAAATTTTGATTATTCCTGATCACCGTAAATATCAGCACATCCTTTGGCGCAATTCACCGCATGAACCGATGAAAGATTATGAACTTCTAACTGTAACCTACGGTTTAACATCTTCTCCGTTTTTGGCCATTTCGATTCTACGTCAATTGGCCAGAGATGAGAGGGAAAGCTATCCTGCCGCTTCGAGGGCACTGTTAGAGAATTTTTATGTTGATGATTTGGCGACTGGTGCGGACTCCATTGAATCGGCTCGCCACCTCAAGGATGAAATTGTAGCCATTTTAAAATCAGCCAAACTAGAGCTCAGCAAATGGGCAAGCAATTGTTCAGAATTACTCGAGCATGATTCTGAAACTCAACAACCATTAATGAATTTTAACAAAACTCAATCGAATGTTAAAATATTAGGCGTGTATTGGAATCCCTAAGTGGATTATTTCTCTTATCACATTTCAATACCAAATTCGGCAGTATATTCGAAACGGAATATATTGTCAACCCTTGCTCGGATATACGATCCACTAGGGTGGTTGTCTCCTGTAATCTTCACGGCAAAAAGGATTATGCAGGAATTGTGGAAGTTGAATGTGGGCTGGGACTCCGAAGTTCCACTCCACATCCTTTCCACGTGGAAAAGCTCTGTGGAACAACTTCCATTGCTACAACATTTACGAATCCCACGTCATTACCATACGAACCTAGATAGTCATTGTATTCTCGTAGGATTTTGCGATGCATCCCAACTAGGTTACACCGCTGTGACATATTTAGTTGTTAAAAACGATAACTCCAGCCACTTGTTGATGGCCAAATCCAAGGTCGCACCTTTAAAGTCATTAACAATCCCTAGACTAGAGTTATGTGCAGCTGTGCTGCTATCAAAACTTATCAAATATATATTGTCATCAGTACATTTTGCCACGCAAATTAAAAATGTTATTCTCTTTACTGACTCGACGATTGTCTTATCCTGGCTCAAGACGCCACCACATTTATTAAAAACTTTCGTCGCGAACCGTGTTGTTCAGATCCTTGACAATACACCAAGAGCAATTTGGAACCACGTTACTTCAGAGAATAACAGTGCTGACTGTGGGTCCCGAGGTACCCTTCCCGTTCATTTTATAGAACATCAATCTTGGCTTTCAGGTCCGTCATGGCTCCGTAATCCATTTGAGGATTGGCCTACGGCGAGGCCACCATCTATTCCAGTAAGTGAATTACCGGAAATTCAACCCCAGAAACCTACCGTTTTTAGTGTAGAATTAAAATCATCTTCTATTATAGCGATGTATTCCTCATTATCAAAATTAAAGAAAGTCATTGCTTGGATCCTTAGGTTCAAAACAAATTGTATATCTGACGTTTCCCAAACGGCGAAACAGAGCCTGAATCATGCGGTACTTACTATTGAAGAACTTGACAATGCACTCATGAAGATGATTAAACTCGAACAGGAAGTTTTTTCACAACGATCTTATTCTATTAAGTTCTAATCAAATGTGTTCTTCTGGTCTTCAAAAATTGAAACCTTTTATTGACCACCGTGGTATTCTCAGGGTGGGCGGTAGGCTAACAAATTCTGAACTTCCATCCGAAATTAAACATCCCATTTTACTCCCCAAATCTATTCATTTGACCAGGTTGTTAATTGATTACTATCACCGCGCATATCTTCATGTCGGACCGCGCACTCTCCAATTTCTTATTCAACGCAAATATTGGATTATGTCCGGTCGTACCGTCATTCGATCTCAGTTATCAAAATGTGTCACTTGCCACAAGTTTAGGGCCACCGCACATCCACCCATGATGGCGAATCTGCCATCCTTTCGTGTCCAACCTAGTCGTCCCTTCTCTCGTGTAGGCGTCGATTTTGGTGGACCTTTTCTGCTAAAGGATCATAAACGTCATGGAGTCAAAACCACCAAGGCTTATGTATGCCTATTTATCTGCATGGCTACCAAGGCATTGCACCTTGAGGTCGTGTCAGATCTCTCCACTGATGCTTTCATCGCATCCTTAACGCGACTTACTAATCGACGGGGTTTGTGTTCCGAGGTCTACAGTGACTGCGGCACAAATTTTGTAGGAGCAAAACGATACCTAACTGGGGTATTCAAATATTTTCATTCTTCACCTCAACGTGAAGTAATTTCAGACTACCTTGCCCAAAAGGGCATTCTGTGGACATTTAATCCTCCCGCCAGTCCGCACTTTGGTGGGCTGTGGGAATCCGGAATCAAATCGGTAAAACATCATTTAGTAAGAGTTGTCGGTGATACTTCCCTAACATTTGAGGAGTTTACCACGCTTCTTACTACCATCGAAGCTATTCTAAATTCACGCCCTCTCTGCCCCTTATCGGTCGATCCAGAAAATGTCGATGCCCTTATTTTATTTTTTATTTATTTATTGTTTCTTTGTAAATATTACATAATACAATTAATGAACTTAAAATGTCCAACTAGGCGATTGCCCGTTTTAGGACATTCCAATATGATAAAGTTTTTACATGTAATAAATGGTACATTATAGTGTTGACTATTCTGTTGTTAAAAAAAAATACATATGTATATTCATATTCTAGAATACTTCCAGTTATATCACGACATATTTTACTATTATTTAGATGACATAATAACTGAATTAACATAACATAAGCTGAATTAATAGATAAAAACAAGAAAATGAATTTGAAAATGAAACTGAATTGAAGAAATTCTGTTGGTAAGGTAATACAAATGTATATTCATTTTTTTTTTTTTTTTTTACTATTGTTTAGCTGATATATTAAACTAAAGAAATATTAATATATAAAACAAGGAAATGAAAAATAACAAAAAATAAAAAATGAAAGTAAAGAAGGAACTTTTCCTTTAAGGAAAAATATCACGAAGAATTGAACAATTTTCGAACTTTCTTTATGTAAAAATACAGTTCCTGTAATGCTAATATAATACCAATATAAGTTAAAAT
This sequence comes from Hesperophylax magnus, assembly GCA_026573805.1. Classification (NCBI taxonomy): domain Eukaryota; kingdom Metazoa; phylum Arthropoda; class Insecta; order Trichoptera; family Limnephilidae; genus Hesperophylax; species Hesperophylax magnus. The sequence continues at coordinate 194,438 of JAIUSX010000273.1, read as the reverse complement.
GTAAAGAAGAATGTAAAGAAAAACAAAATTTACAATTTAATTACTGTTTTTTAGCATATTCTCGCATTCAGCTCTCCCCAAGACCAGAAGCCAATTGTTTACCTGCATACGCAGAATATTAGTACTCTTTGCCTTCCATGCATCAGGTATGAGATTGAGCAGTTTAGGGCCTAAGTATGAGAATTGTCTCTGTGCTAAAGATGAGGAAGTGGTGGGCGGAACTGTTGGGTTTTTTTTTGCATGTCTTGTATTATGACAGTGGTTTACTGAAGCTAAGTAGTGCCTCTGTTTTTGAGTATGTAAAATGATTTTCCTCATGTATAATTGTCTTATATCAAGAACACGAAACTCTGCGAACAATGAATCGCTGGGGTACCTGAAAGGTTTTTTCAGTATGACTCTTATAAGCGATTTCTGGGATTTAGCTAAGGGATCGAGTATGGTTTTGGCACAACCTCCCCAACCTAATGAAGCATAGTCTAGTATGGAATTGCACATTGCAAAGTAAATTCGTTTCAAATCATTTAGACATAGAATATTTCTTATTGCTATAAACAGATGTGTAAGTTTCCTGACCTTTGTGGAAGTAAAGGCTATGTGTTTGTCCCATCTCAGAAATTTATCAATGATAATTCCTAGGTATCTTATATTGTCCACACATTCTAAGGTATTGCATTTACATGTAATAGTGTCGTAACAATGGTGTATTCTAATGTTAATAATTTCTTGTGGTTGACCCGCTTGAGTTGAACTGAAGCAGATGAATTTCGTTTTATCCGAGTTTAGAGTGAGGAGATTACTATCTAGCCACTGTTTAACTTTCTTATGCCAAATTCAGCTTTAATGCAAGACTCATTCCAGGTTTTGCCTTCGAATAAAAGTACTGTATCGTCAGCAAATGTAATAATGTGGTCTGCAAATGAAGTATTACATAAGTCATTTATATAAACATTAAACAATATGGGACCTAGTGTACTTCCTTGCGGTACGCCATATTTAATATTGGCTGGATCACTTAGAGTACCGTTAATATCCACTCTTTGGCTCCTGTTTTCTAGGTAACTAACAAACCACTTGAAAATTTGACCCTGTATCCCAATTCGCTGTAGTTTATTCAGCAGAATTTTGTGCGAGATAGTGTCGAACGCTTTAGCTAGATCTAAAAAAAGTGCAATGCATTTACTACCTTTATCTAGATTATTAGAGATGATTTTTGTCAAATTAGCGATGGCGTTTTCAGTGCTTAAACCTTTGCGAAAGCCGAATTGTCTACTAGAAAGGATGTTGTTATTTTCGAGATAAAGGATGAGACGGTTCTTTACAATTTTCTCCATAATTTTAGAGACAGAGTTGAGCAAGGAAACAGGCCGGTAATTATGTATCAGTGATTTGTCCCCACTTTTATGCAGTAAAATGACGATTGACTGTTTTAAATGGTTAGGGAATTTCCCTGAATTAAAGCTTAGATTCGCAATGAACGCAATCGGTATGGCTATGTATACTTTAATGATTTTTAGAAGATTTGATGAAATCTTATCGGGACCACATGCTTTTGATGATTTAAGGTCGTCAATTATCTTCATGACTTCGTTAGTTGAAGTTGTGATTGAGTCTATTTTGTGACCGATCCTAGGGATAGTTAAATTGGCGAGAGCGGTTTCTGATTTCTTACACTTATCGAGAATTTTTTTCGCAAGTGTGTCACCCACAGATGAAAAGTAACTGTTTGCAAAGTTTGCCATATCTTTGGGGACTTCAGAGTTTGATGTGTTAATGTATAGCGATTTTATTTCAGAAGATTTATTGATTTTGGATTTGGTTATGTTGCGAAAGGTATCCCAACAACGTTTTGGATTGCAGTTGTTTTCGTAAATGAGTTTTTTATAATAATTTTCTTTCGCCGATGTAATTAATTTCTTACACAAATTCCTATATTTTTTATAATAACATTGTAATACCAAATTCTCAGGATATATTTTTGCCTTTTCATGAAGATGATTTCTTCTGTGAATCGATTTAACTAGCCCCAGGGTGATCCATGGTGTGAATTTAATTTGTTTATTAGATACGGTTATATTACTTGTGTGTTTTGATATATACTCGTGTAGTTTGATAATAAATTCTTTCATTGCTAAGTCAGTATCTGATTTATCTAGAACATTTAGCCAGTTTTCTGCGCTCAAGTCCTCAATTAACTTGTTGAAATTAGTTTTAGCAACGTATTTAATTTTCGAAGAAGTGGAAGGCTTGTTTTTAAGACAAAGAGATGTTGTATAGTGGTCTGAAATAGTTGAGTGTATAACAAAAGTGTCAATAAAGTTAATATTTTTTACATTGATGTGATCAAGACAGGATTTACTCGAGCCCTGTTCACGAGTAAAGCTGTTAATAGTCTGTGTGAAACCATTTTCCGCGAGTAGACATAGATAATCGATTGATTGACGGTGGTAGTCAGGGATAGTGTTAATGTTTAAATCTCCCATTATAATTTGCTGTTCAAATTTTTTCGCATTGTTTAAAATTTCTTGCAATGAAGAAAGGAAGGGGTCAATATTGATGAAGGAAGGAGATCTGTAAATGGCAAATATGCATATGTTATTATTCAATACTATTTTCATACAGTTTGATTGTGCTAAAGTAATTTCCTCTACATGAGCTTTAATTCCGTCCTTGATGTAGATAACAATTCCACTGGATTTGTTGAGGTTGGTTGTGGTGTGATGTTCAGAGTAATTGTGGATTGATTTTACTGTGTAGTATTTATTTAACCAGCATTCGGTTAATATTATAACATCGAAAGATGAATTAAATTGATCAAGAAAAATTGTAAAGTCATCTAGATTTGATATGCTTCTAATATTCTGGTGTATGATTTTTAGACTATATGAGTCCCAGTTATAGTTGTTTAAATTCTCCAGATCTCGAATTATATTCATATTAATGCTAATTACAGAATCATTGTAATTATCCGAAGGTAACTGAAACACAATTATGATTAAATTTACTATGATGTGTGGTGGTGAACCCGTAGTTCTTTTGCGAAAAGTCTGCAAACAAAAAGTTAAAAACGAAAGTGTAAATTACTGTGTTGTTAATCGGTGTTTTATTAATATATTGTATAGTAGAATGTGAGTTCTGATTATTCGAGTATGATGCGTATTTTACTTCGAGATGAAAGTTGAATCCACTAATTATATTAGATGTAAAAGATGTTATAAAAGATGATGGTGTTGGTATGTTTCGTATAGAGCAATCTAAGCAGTTGATGATTATGTAGATATCTGTCATGAAGGCTGCAAATACAAAAAATATGAAAACAATAAAATCAATAAAATGGCCAAATGCAAAGTATGTGCTGATTCTGTAGAGGAGTTGATGCGAAAAAAAATGCCAAAAAACAATAATTAAATACCATAACATGCGAAAAATGCAAAGAAGAACCAATACTAGGACATATTTATGTAAATTAAGATTTTTTCCAGATTTACATAGATTTGTTGGGAACATAATCTTACAAAGACTCTCGCTGCTTGTGATACGTACATATGAGTTTGATTGAAGCACAGAGAGAGGGAATAGAGAGAGTGCATTATTATGAGATAATGAGAGAACATTATATAACATGAATGATAATGTTGATACATAGTATTCCCACTTAAAATATATTTTAACTGTAAAGTGCATACTATAGTGTATAATGCTTCTGATTGTTATTGTTAGGTGTGATAAAGGACAATAATTAAATTTAGTAACATGTGAAAAATGCAAAAGTATGATTAAAAATGTGCGAATAAAATATGTAAATAAAACAGTAGTAAAGGTTTTTGAGAAATACAAAAACATTATTTTGACAGAGCTCGAGCATTTGTAGTTAATGTAAATTCTGTAAATACAAGTGAAAATAATAAAAGTTAGCCAAAATAAAAAGATTATTGAAGAAAATAAGAGCATCATATAGTGAGTAAATAAGATATTACTACTCTGATTCCTACGAGAACATGAAGGAAGAATAATATTTACCCAGTAAACAGATATTTTAAAGAATACTAAAACAGAGTGGTTTTTGTTGCTTAGAGGAAGAGTATGGTTAGAATTTTTAATTGTAAGATTCGCAATTTTTATAATAATTTTGATGTTACTAGGGAAAGCTACTATTGAAAGTAAGAATGAATTATTTTGATAAAAATTAGGTATTATGCTTAGGGTGTGTGAAAAGTATATAGAGGTAATATTCAAATAAAAACTTGTAGTGAAAGTATTATTTATGGAGATATATAATTTTTTTTTAGAGAGAGCTAACGAAACGTGAGATACAGTCAAAGGAGGTAAAGTATAATAAAAATAGTGAATACTGATATAAACAATTTTCACACTGATAATGTTGCTACATGAAAGAACTCCTAAAAAGAGTAGGAATGCATTATTTTCAATTAAAACATTATTATTTATAAAGACAAAGAAATAACTCATGAGAAAACTTGCGATGAATATGATATTATCCGGATTATTTTTGTTTAGCAGTGCAGTAAATGTTGAGGTACTTTTTATCATCTGTCATAGTTGTTGGCGTTTTTCTCGATCAAGATCAGTGATGTTTTTAATCGTAATTATTTTGGATGTATCCGTATGTCTTAGCAGAATGCGCCCCAAAGATGACCAAGAGTATTTATAGTTATTTTCTCTGGCGAATTTTTTAGTTTGGGAGAGTAAGAATTTTCCTTTTTGAGTTAGATGATCTGACACGTAAATCCGTTTTGCTTCTTGAGATAGCCCTAGATCTGCTGTATTGAGTTTGCTTGAACTGGAGGTAGAGGATTTTTTATAGTCTTTGATTTTGAGTAGGAAGTCATCTCGAGATTTAATACTATTGAACGACACTATTACAGATCTGGGATTTTTTTCGGACAGTTTTGGTCCTAGTCTGTACATTTTATTGATTTCAGATTGTAAAGGTATCGAGGTATCTCCGTAATTTATGACTTTTGATATCTTTGAGTTTCCATAATATTTTCATTGTTTGCTTCAGGGATGCCTCTGATGTCGATATTGCACATCTGTGTAATGTACTCCAGCCGGTCAATTTTGTCGTCCTGATGAGAAGTAGTATTTTCTAATACAGCGTTTTGTTTTTTTAATTCTAGCATATCAGTAATGAACCTTTCTTGCGAGGATTCAATGACAGTTAAACGTTTTTTTAGAAGGTCTTGCTGATCCGCTAAAAATTTAAATGAATCTAGGATTTCTTTGTTTTGTGCGATAATCGAATCATATTTTTGTTCCACAAAATCCATTATTGTTTTTTTGAAATTGTTTAATTCTAAAATAAACTTTTCTGACGTAAGAATGCCGCTTGCGCCATCTATGGTTGATGAAGGAAATTTCTCTGCGTCTGTTGACTGTTGAGTTAGATGTTTGATAGGTTTGCCGGTAGATGGTTCTTGATCGATTTTTTCATCATAATAATTGATATATTTCTGGTCTTTTTTTTAGAAAAAGCTTTAGAGCATTTTTTACATTTCCACTGAGAATTACGAGCACCACGTATGTTTTCTCCAATCTCTGCACAAACAAGATGATAGCCATTATCACAGACAACACACGATATGAATTCGGCTGGACTGTCGATATTTTTGTCGCAAACGATGCACAGTGTATTCATGTTGAAATAAATTGATTTCGCCGTGAATAAAATTGATTGAATGATGTTTAATATTGATAGTTTCAACACAGTTTAGGCACTTTTGAATTTTTTAACAGCTAGCTCGTTTTAGTACAGAATGACAGATTTATTTTTATTATTTGGTTTTTGACAGTTAACATGCAGTTTCTTTGTGAAGACAAAAAAACATGAAAAAATAGCACTTCACAAGATCTAAATGCACTGATTTGAAGCGCGGTCTTTGATTTCTAATAGTTTAGATCTTTGAGTTTAGTACACTTCAATTTTATGTTGATTTTTATTGAATTATAGCAGACGTAAGAATATGTCAACACTAGACTCAGTAGGTGAGTTTACACCCGGCTACCTTACACCCGGCCATTTTCTGATAGGAGGATTCCTTTTGGGACTTCCCGAATATGACCTGTCCGATACTGAGTCAAACCGATTAAGTCGTTGGCAACACATACAAAAGATGTCTCAGCACTTTTGGCGACGTTGGAAAGTAGAGTACCTTACACTCTACAACAACGTGCAAAATGGTTGAACGACCGACCCAATTTAAAGATTGGTCGATTAGTGCTAGTCAAGGACGAACGACTTCCTCCCATGCGATGGACTTTAGGGCGAATTATCGCAGTTCATCCGGGGAAGGATGATATTGTTCGAGTTGCCACCAGTGGCGGATCCAGGGGGGGGGTCACGGTGGTCATGACCCCCCCCCTGGGCCCCAGCCCAGGGGGGGTCATGACTACCTAGGTCCTGGGCCCATCCAGGACCTAGGTGGACCACTAATTAAAATTGTTAAACATAATGTTTTTATATATATTTTTTGTCACAATATAAATTTTATTTAAGTACTTGACAAAAAAAATGACAAAAAAAAAATTTGGAATATCATAAAAGATATAGCTAATATTCATAAAATCGACTCACCCATTGTTAAAATTAACATAGAAGACCAAACAACTCATGTCAATTCCGAACCTGAAAAAATATCCGACCATTTCAATCAATTTTTCTCCAATATCGGACATAAATTAGCAAAAAATATTCTAGACCAAAACACCGTCTCGGAGAAAGATCTTGCAAAAAATATACATGTCAATAATCTCAGCTATAACCCTTTTCACTTCACTCCCACCACTGAACTAGAAATAATAGAACTTATCTCATCTCTTAAAAACAGTAACTCTGCAGGGAAAGATCAAATTTCAACAAAAATTATTAAACACATTCAAAAATTTATAGCCCCACCTCTTAAACACATTATCAACTTAAGCTTTAAAACTGGAATATTCCCCAACTCTTTAAAACAGGCCACAATAATCCCTATCTTCAAAACAGGTGATAAATTATCTGTTAATAATTATCGACCGATATCATTACTCAGCACAATTTCTAAAATTATAGAAAAGGCGGTGAAACATAGACTCTGTAAGTTCCTTGAAAATAATAAAATAATATCGGATAACCAATATGGCTTCCGCAAAGGGAGGAATACCTCTGATGCAATAGCTGCTCTCACAAAAATTGTTTCCCAAAATCTTGACAAAGGTCGCAAACCACTTGCTGTTTTCCTTGACCTCGCAAAAGCATTTGATACGGTTTCCCATCCCTTACTACTTAAAAAACTTCAACAGATCGGCATTACAGGGATAGCCTACACATGGTTTAAAAACTACTTAGCAAATCGTACACAACAAACCCTTATCCACTCTGACAAAATATATATGAGCAAAAAATTATCCATGTCCTATGGGGTCCCTCAAGGTAGTGTACTAGGGCCAATTCTATTTCTCATATATATCAACACACTATGCACTATGAATATTGGAGGCAAGATAATTTCATTTGCCGATGATACAGTCCTAATATTTGATGATGAAACATGGGAATCAGTTACAAACAAAACTAATATTGGCCTAACAAAAGTTAAACATTGGCTAGACACAAACCTCCTCACACTTAATATCGACAAGACACAATACATGACGTTTTCCATACCCAAACATAACTTTCCCAATAACTGCCCCAAACCTACCATCCACTCGTGTTCACTCAACATACAGACTCCTGAAACCTCACCTAACATTCAATGCACGTGTTCAACTCTTAAATCTTCAAAGGAAGTTAAATACTTGGGAATAATAATCGATGACCAACTACGCTGGGAAACCCATATAAAAGAAACAACAAAAAGACTTCGTAAACTCTCCCACATATTCTGCTCTCTTAGATCCATCTTAGACCTAACGACTCTAAAATGCGTATATTTTGCCCTTTTTCAATCGATAGCAACATATGGTATTCTGGGATGGGGTGGCTGTGCAGAATCCGTCATTAATCCAATAATTACAGTACAAAAACTAATTCTCAGAATTATATTTAAATGTCATCCTACCTATCCCTCCAAAATACTATTTACTAAAATTAAGGTCTTAGATATTCGCCAGCTATTCATTAAGACAAGCTTATGCTACATACGAAAAAATGACTTGATAGTGGCTCCTCAACACCAAGTAAACACCCGCTTTTCATCAAATCTGGGATGCGTGGTGCCAAAAACTAGAACCACATTCGCTCAACGACAATTCTGGTCTATCGCCCCTAAAATATACAACGCGTTGGACCGGGACATAAAATCAACTAATACTATATCCCTTTTTATTATACGTGTCCAAAACTGGATATTTGAAAGGGGACGAGCCTTTTTTAAAGAATACATGAGTTCCTAACTTTTAAACCATTATAATAAAATTAACCATGTATCTGTATACTTATGTTTATATGTGAATACACATTACATTTGTGTGTGTTCATATATAGATGTATATGAATGTATTTATGTATGCATCTATGTATGTCTATGTATGTATGTATATGTATATATATCTGAGCATATATATATGTGTATGTATGTATGTTTGCATGTATGAAAAACATATATTTTGTTTTATATTTTCCTTAAATATGTTTATTTTCTTTTTTTTCCTTCCATATTATGTTTTATTTTTTCTTACTACAACATATGGTTTTATTGTAATTTATAGCATTATGACTACCACAACACGGGCATTAGCCTAGTGTGGGAGTTATTAAGTACACAAAAATTGTAATTCATAAAACTCACTGAATAAATAATAAAAAAAAAAAAAAAAAACTTTCAATATTTAATTAATTTAATATAATACTTTGTTTGACGGCAAACGCATTATTCGGGAACGAACGCATCGAAAATTCGAATGTTACCGCGTCACCGCGCACCGCCACCGGCGCGCGCTTCGGCCGCCACCTTTCATATTATTATGACACATTTCGTGTAACCACGTGTGACGCTTGCGCGCGCTTTGTTTCGACTAACGTCTAGCGTCTAGCAAAACCTAACCTCAATCGGAACGACTAAACTTTATTAATAAAGTGTTTACTTTTATTTGTTTACTAAGTTAAAAAAAAATAAGTTCCAATATAAGTAATAGTGTTGTTAAAAATTGTTGCTGCAAATTCAATTCATTACAAGAAATGGTAAGTAATCTAATCAGTTTCTTCATTATGCCAGTGTATGTGTGTTTAAACTCAAATGTTATTTGTTAATGTTCTAAGGCTGGGGTTAGACTCGTAAGTTTTTTTCCTGTAAATCGCTCTTGAAGGCGAGTTTGGCCAAATTCCCAATGTAAACGACACCAAAAGTCACTTAACGTAATTTTAGTAAGTTACAGAACTTATTCTTTCGGAAGTTTTTTGACAGGTCTGGACAGGTCTAACGCGCCCGCGCGAATTATCAGCCTTCCTATACTTCCTAAAGCAATTCTTAAGGCGAGACACAACCTCGTTCATCGAGGTTTTGCCCAAGGCTAACATTTTAATTTATTTCGGCGAAATTATAATTGAATTTAAAAAAAATAAAATTATGCCGCACGAGGGATGCAAGTTATTTATATTTTAGATTAATAAAACAATACCTTACAATTAATATATTTTACGTTCAACGATTTTAAAACTTTATAACCCGTGTATAACTATAAAGTTAGCGGACTTAGCGGTAAGTACCAGATTTTATTTTTCTAGATGATGAATTAATAACTTCGGAAGTGGACACATTTTTAATATTTGTAACAAATTCTTCAGAATCAATTAAAATGAAGGCTAAAAGTGTGGATAGATTTTTTTACTAAGATTACGAAAACGTTAGTAATTTTTTTTATACACGAGCCTACGCCGCCCGGGCTTGCGGAGCAAAAGACAATCTTAATGATATACCTAGTGTTACCATATCCAACAATACCTACTTTTTACTTGTATATATTATTATCAAAATTAAATTATAACTTCTTGTAACTGTAACTGACCGGACCTAAGTCCTCCATCACAACACAAGCAAGCATTTTCGGCTTTCTGTGGTGGTGGTAGGAGTTATTGTTGGGTTATTCGTAACCCGGGAATGTTTGTCTTTCTTTAAAAAAAAAAAAAAAAACTTGACCACGACTACGTGACCCCCCCCTGGCGCCAAAGCTGGATCCGCCCTTGGTTGCCACACTCAACAAATAAGGGCACCCTTGTCCGTCCAGCGATTAAATTATGTCCCTTGCCCATAGAATAACTCATTTTACTTCAATACTCAGCAACATTTTTATCATAGAGCCATAAGTACTAGGTTGCTCTATATGTTTATTTTTTTTTCATTTATAATTATTTTAATTTTTTTTGATAAATACACAGAGGATAGCCAATATGCTTGCGTCTCATAATAGTATTCTTATTTTTTTGGTTGATAACATAGTTCGTGACTATTTGTACCCAAAAGACAGCCGGTGTGCTTGCGTCTTATAATTTTTTTTTATATTGTGATTGATCTCATATGTAGTACCGGGGCTATTTTTTGTTTGTTAATTTTGTTCCAAAATTAGGTGGGCGGAAGTGTTGACGCAACAATAACATTGTCCTTGATATACCCACGTTTGTGTGACATTTACAACAATAAACTTAACTGTCAAATCAGTTTATTGATGAAGCCGGTTTGATAAACATCTCTTTATGATCAGTGCTTTTATTGATATCAACTCGGGGTAGAATACTGTGCAGTGAATATATTCGGTTCCCATCAGTGTGTTTCTTACCCAAACCCAGATGTTGTGGAAGTTGCGTGTGAAAGAAATCATCTCCTGTGAGTGAAACCAACCAGCAACATCGTTGACGAACATCAAAGGGGTAAGTCGGATTCCTTCCTTACTCCCTGTTCACCATCTCTAACCATCGTTGTGTCAACTTCAAGTTCGCAATAATTTTACAGTCCATTCTCGATTCGCCTTGCGATTACATACACTCTGTGTCGTATCGTATCATGTTACTGCTGCCACTACCTAGCATTTACATATAAACATTACATTATTTATTAACTAATTTAAGTCTGCATAACTTAGGAGTAGGAATATTCTTATTTTTGTACTATTTACTTGCTGTAAATAGTATATGTCAAATGAATGGATTTTTACTATTACTTTTGTGAACTTGCAATCTTCAGAATATTACTTTTTTATGAACTATGTAAAAGCCCAATGGGCGTATAAATTAAATATTTTAATTTATATTATAAATATTTTCTTCAGGGCCTCCTGTGTGGAGTTAATATAAAAAAAAAATAAAAAAAAAAATAAAATATATATTTTTATAAAATCAGTAGAAATCACTCGAAAGGCAAATTTGTTGCAGATGTTTCGTTCCTTTCCAACAATTCGTAGATCGCTTTGCTTCATAAATGTATTCGTAGCGTTAGATATAAACAAGCAAACATCGCTTGTTAAAAAGGTAAGTACTTACGGTTAACCGAAGAAAAAATAAATTGTTTCAGATAAATATATTAGAGGCGTTTACACACATCATAATCTAATAATTATATACAAAGAGGAATTCAATTTTAATGTCATTTTTGTATTCAAAACAATGAAGCGGGTTGCAGACCAAGAGCTAAGCTAAGTTAGTTTAGCTTAGCTCGCGTAGCTGATGTGATTCTCCATACTTGTGTGCAGACCGCAAACTATGTAAGCTAAGCTATGTGAACTACCCGAAATATGCGAAGCTAAGTTAGTTGTGTATGCCGGCCGATGCTAACTGAGCTAAGCTGGCTCGCCCGCCTCACCCCTCGCGCTCCCCTTTGGCTCCTTTCGTTAGTGTTGTCCAGTGTCAGGGGCATTTAACTAAGCTTTGGCCTTGAAACTCATTTGAAACCGCCACGCCCACCTCAAAATTCTTATAGAAAACGAATAATATGGCTAAAAGCTCAGATCTCATTGGTGAGAAAAGAAGGATTGGTTTGATCTCTCGCTCTCTACCATAATGACTCGTGTAACAGAAAGAGATGACGGAATTTTGCCGTTTGACAGTTTCAAATCATTCAAACAAAATGAGAATGGTTTATTTATACACGCGGGTTGTCATTTGCTGCCGAAATACTATCATTTCCGTTGAAAATATTGCGTGTTAAAGTTGTTCGTGATAAAAATACAATATAAGCCAGTATAGTGTTAGCGAGTTACAAACATATATTCAACCTACCTACGTAAGTTCAAGTTTAAAGTGAATTGACAGTTTTTAGATTATTCGTTCGTTTTGAACAATGCTAAGAACGTTTAAATGTTATTTATTATATCGATAAACTTATTCATGTTATTGATTAGTGTTATCCAGTATTATCTTATTGTTTTGGTGAAATTAAAGATTTTTAAACATATGTAACCATGAGTTCACGAGGCTGAAAAATGTCGGAATTCTTCGTCGTACTGTCGGACAATCATGTTTTGGAAATTTTCTTCAGTGTTTTTGCAAATTTCTTGTCATTTTGGGTTTCTTCTTCTCAGATTAACAAGTTTCATCTTAAGGAAATGCACTGTTAAAGTTTATTTTCTTAGTCAGATGAACCTTGCCCTTGGAAAACATTTCGACATTTTTCTGCTTCAAGGACATTTTTATTTTTATAATAGTTTTTTTGGGCTAGTGAATGAATAGAGTAGGCTGAGAGCAATTATGTTGTCTATGGTCGCATCTTTTTTAAATGGCCTTGAGTTTCCTCTACCTTGTCTACTGCTCTGCTCCGCACGGTAGGTACTGATTGTATATCTGTGGTTAAGTACTGTATAATTCCGTTACATACAAAAAGCCCGAAGATATCGATCTAGAGAGTGGTATATTTATGTCCAGTGTTGTCGAGTCTCTCGTGCGCATTGGTCGATTTTTCGTTGTCTTGAAATGGAGCATTTTATTGAAAGTGTTAAACAATTTACAATCCTGTGGAATACGGAAGGAAAAGACTATCGTGACACAAACAAAAAGGATGTTATATGGAAGAGGATAGTGGAGGAAATAAATAACACCGATATACCAGACAGTAAGTTAATTTATATTATTAAAATAATTACAAAAGGACTCTCTGACACGAAATGCTTCTCTAGTCGCTCGTAAGTTGTCGTTTAGTCGTACCGATTGAAAAGGTTGCTCATCTTCGACATTGATGGTACTAGTTGACGTTTTCGAAGAGATTAAATAATTGTGCAGGACACAGGTTGTTTTTGTAACGGTGTCAACTAATTCTAATTTACACTCGAAGGGCCGACGAAATACACGAAATCGCACTGACAATATACCGAATGCATTTTCCACCACATTTCGTGCTCTGCTAAGACGATAGTTAAAAGTATTTCTTGCTCTGCTATCTTGATATGTACTCTTTGGGTACGGTCTCATAAAGTGTTTTTGTAAAGGAAATGTCTGATCACCTATAAATACATAAGGTGTTGGATCGGCACCACTTATCAAAGGTTTGTCATTGGTGTCAAGTTTAGTTGCCTATTTTGTAATTTGTAGCCAAATGCACTGTCAGCAAAAATACCTCCATCGCTAAATCGACCCATAGAACCAACGTCTATAATAATAAATCTTTTGTGCGCATCGACAACTGCGAGTAGGACGATGGAATACATTTTTTTTATAATTAAAATAGTTAGAGCCGGAATGAGGAGGGCATTTCACTGAGCTTTCCGTCCACGGCTCCGAGACAGTTTGGAAATTGCCATTTATTATTAAAATCTTCTGAGATTGCTTCCCATTCTCTTTCTGTCGGTACTTTCATATATATTGGTTGCAAATGAGTCCAAAGTGCATTGCACACTTCTTTAACAATCATGGAAACTGTATTATTACCCACTCTGTAATTGTATCCAATTGTTCTAAATGAGTCACCTGTTGCCAAAAACCTAAAAAAAAATTAATACTTAATCATTTAATTTTATTGTTACAGTCAAAACTGCGAAGAATGAGTGGAAGAAATTACGTGATGGTCATCGAGAATCACTGAAAAGGATAAAAGCCAGTACAAGTGGTCAGGCTGCTTCTCCGACAAATAATTGGAAATATGCTGGTTTACTCGAATTCCTTCTTCCCTACATGAAAAACCGTGAGAGAACTGGTAACACACCACATGAAACTGAAGACATCTTGCCCAATACATCAACTGAAGGTTATTAACCGGTTATTTTACACGATACACAACATGAAGAGAACCTTCAAACCGTACGAAGTCAATTTGATGACAGCACCTTAACTTCTGAACACTCAATACCGCCAAGGCAAAAAAAAGAAAAAGCTTGCTGATGAATCATTACGCGATTTACTTAAAGAAGTTGATGGCGATTTTATGCGGCGATGTGAGCAAAGAGATAAACGTATAGCTGAGGAGGCAGAAGTAGCGAACAAAAACAAACATCCGTTAAATTTGTTCTTTGACAGCATGTGTGAGACAACTAAAAAGCTTCCCGATTGGATTCAAAGGGATGTGAAGAAAAAGCTTTTTAGCATTATATGTGACGCAGAGGAGACTTACGAAAAATACATGTCCAGGCAGCAATACCAAAACGAGTATACGTCATCATCCGCCAAATCAACACAACAAGATGATAGTGATACTTTCATAATTTTAATTATCTATAATTTCGCTTTTTATTTTTTAATATTAAGTTACAAAATACACATCTCTCATAAATAAACGTAACATATTGTTTTACTTACCTCAAACAAATGGCCAACCTTTCTTCAGGAATTATAGCTTTTCGATAGTTGGTATTTTGTTTAATAATATCCCCGATAATCAATGCTCACAACTCATCAAACTGTGCTCTAGAAACACGATAATACATCTGAAAGTGTTCATCATCCAATTCGTAAAATAAAGTTCCAAACTCTCCACTTGTTGGCCGACATTCGATGTGTTGACTTATATAAAGTCTGGAATTGTGTCTCTTCTTTAGATAAGAATACGTCAATATTAACCTTCTTTTCCTATGTTCAATATAATCATCATCAGAACTTTCTCCGTCGATCATTTTAACTTCCCGTAGTGACACGTCCGTCGGGCTGAACTACTTGCACAACACTGACTTAGCTTTCGCTTAGTTGTTGATGTGCACGCGAACAAATTTCTAGTTTAGCTATAGCTGGCTTAGCTTAGCTAACTTAGCTTAGCTCCACCATAGCTTAGCTTTTGGTCTGCAACCGGCTTGAAACCTTAGATTTTTCTGATAAAGAGAGAGATAAATATTTGAGGAAATATCCAGAATGAAAACATGTCATGTATTTAAAAATAAAATTGCTACCAGTTACGCGGTCGACGATTTTCTAAGTCGTGTTCGATAGGTGGAAAAAAAAGTGGCAACACCGAGATTTTTTCATGCAACAAGATTTAATTTCTTAATTCCTTAGTATCTATGGCCGACCGCTTACTGTCACTTTTGTTGTTGGTTTTGATATATCCGTCAATTCGTAAACCGTGCATAAAGTGTTCAAACCTTCCATAAAGATATCCTATTCGTTTAAGTTTGACTTCTTATCAACAAGGTAATACCTGCATGGTTTTATATTTGACACCATACATCTTCCATTTGGGTATGACAAGTTAAACTGTTTTACACTGTTTTTTAACTAAAATATGGACTTGCATTGGAAAAGTATGTCCAAAATTCAAATAAAACATCGTGTTTTTACGCAGCTCTATCATCAGGTTCACTTTCGCCTCCTTTCACCTAACCTATCCTTACTACACAGAAGTGACGTAGGCGTGATCGGTCAAATGGGGCAATTTATAAACTAGCTGAAATCTGTTTGGTTAGGTTAACGGCATTCACAATACGATATTTAGCATAGCTTTAACGCCGCGTTTAACTTGCAGTATTATTTTGGTTTTTCTTGTTTCTGGCCTATATTGCAGTTCTCAAGTTATTTCACAGATTGAAAATAATAACCTTTTGCAGCTGTTGAATTTTTCAATGTCTTATTGATTTCTGATAAATGGAACTATCAAGCCCTTACGTAGAAGTATGGAATTCATCTTCATCAAGTTAGAACCAGAAACAAGTGCGCAAGAGACTGCAGGTGTGATCTTTAAAGAAACTGACATAAATTTCATCAAAAACGAATGTTCGGAATCAATTTTAGAAAATTACTCAAGTGTGTTTGATCACTGCAATAATTTTCGTTCTCAACAGCCTATTTTCAATCTTATTTCTTGGATTATTATCAGTTTTTTTCAAACAATTGACAATTATTCACAAAAATAAATCTGTAAATATCATTTAATTTTTTTATACTTGCTCAAAATGTAGTCGTTTAAAATAAAGCAGGTTTTCGCGTGGCTGCGTTAAAATTCTTACGATCGCATTGTGTATGCCGCACTTCGTTTCTATTATTTTTTATTGCCCCTTTTTGCCAATCTCCCCACGCTCTCTCAAAATACATGGTTTTGGTTACAAAGGGGGACATACGAAGATAGATATGAGAGAATTTCGAAATAACTATTAAATTCCGTGAAGTATTTAATGATGATTCATGATTATCATTTGCAGTTAGCGTCACTGATGTCAAGCTATCGAAAGATGAACAACATGATAAGTTGTTTTTTACTACAGATTTTCTGTTATTAGGTGAAACAAGTCAAGCAGAGCATTCTAATCTATACAGAGTCACCATCAAAACAGAACCAGGGAATAAAGAACATCAAAAAGGAATGCTTAGAGAACTCTGAAAGAATTCACAAAACGGCAGGTAAAACCATATTTCTTTAGTATATATGTTTTTTTAGTTTTGTGTGTTCTAATGTATAACTAAAGCGGGGTCTCCTGTGATCGTTTCCACAAACATTATTGTTTTAGTACACATTCCGTCTCCTTCTTTAAAAAAAATTGAGGTGCAGTGGGCGTGGCCATAGACATTTTGTCATCATTTTGTAGATGTCTGATGAGTAAGTCGTGTGCATGGATCGATAAATCCGTGGTTTTTGTATTAAACAACTTATGACTGCTTTACACCATACTTTTTATCATAACCAATAAAGCTTTGAAAATGTTGTACATGAGGTGGAACCAAAACACTGCACCGCAGATGCCAAAGCAAGAGCTCTCACAACCTTGTCTCCATAAATAAACCACTCACCCTGTTTAATTTCATTAATTTATTTAAAAGTATGTTATAATATCAAGTTAAAACACATAAATATATTCTTTATTATGTGAGTTAACTGTACGTATGTAAAGTTCTCGTGTATTTTTTTCTCAAAAAAGTCAAATCATCAAACATACACATTCCCAATCAGTAATACATACATACTGTAGTTAATACTTAAACTTTTTATTTATATTTTAAATATTAAATGCAACATTTTCACCGAATATACTTACGTAAAACAATGAGAGATGGTAGAAAAAAATGTCAGTCATCTCGAAATTCACAACACCTAACAGTAATACACATTTACAATCAGAAATAAGTAGATATTGTAGTATTTTTACTAATATTTTAGACATAAGACTGAATAAACATGCAACATTTTCATGTAATATAGTTACGTAAAACAATGACAGACGTCAAATAATGTCCGCCATCTTAAAATGTACGAAAACCGGGAATACCAACTCACGTGTCCCACGGTACCAACTACTACCGATATAGAACACGTCCCTTTTTTCATCCCGAGTAGACAAAATTGATGAAAAAAGGTGGCATGTAAAACGGCCATTAGTCCTCTATTTATTCATTTAACGCCCAGAGGGCTTTCACATGGTTGGTAGTATAATTTTAATTTGACAGATACTCTGAAACATAAAAAATAAGAATAAAATTACATTTGATAAAAGCTATGCAACAAGTCATACAAACACAAGAAACAAAAACAGAAAATTACAGCTATTTGTAGGTTTACCTGATGTGTTTAGGAGTATTGTTGAAATAAATGTTTTAAATGATCCACAAAACTTGCCAAGTTGGTATTGAATATGTCAACATCACCCAAGTAATGATTTCCCATGGTGTGAAGTCGTTGTATCGGAGAGTGGGCAATGTAGTTACGCTTATGTGTGCTGCTGTAGAATATTGTATTTTGTCGTGTTGTTACTGTGGGTGTATGTATGTTTATAAGTTGCAGGAGTTCACAACAGTCGAATTTAGAGTTAAGTATTTTGAATAAGAACGTTAAATCGTTGATTTTACGTCTATCTTCTAATGTATGTATTTTTAGAGTATTTAATAAGAAATTGTATTTTAAGTCTTCGGCAGGGATATTTAATTTAAAATTTATAAAACGTAGAATTTTTTTTTGTATTCGCTCAATGTTGTTAATGTGAATTTTATAAGATGGAGACCAAACTACTGAGTTATATTCAATTAGACTTCTTACTAGAGATACGTATAATAGTATAATGGCTTGTAAAGAATTAAAGTTTTTAGTTGTTCTTAATACGAAGCCTAGTGTTTTCATACCTTTGTTCACAATTTGATGGGTATGATTGGTGAAACTTAGTTTTTCGTCCAAAATAATTCCAAGATCTCTCATTTCCGTGACTCTTTCTAAAGCTATGTTATTGTTGGAATATTCGAATAAAACAGGAATTTAACCATAGATATGCCATTATTTTGACATTGTGTCAATGTGTGCGTTTCGTTTACGTCACACACCATCGACGAGGATAGAGGAAACTAAAAAAAGGTTCCACCATAGATAATATAATTCTCATTCGAATTTTAATAAAAAGATTGTTTGAATGTTTAAATCTTCCCTCACCACAAGGTTCTATCTAACAAAGCGCTGTCCTATGTAAATGACTTGTAGAGATTTTTCGCAGGACAGTGCTTTGTTAGATGGAACATGTTATCCTGTTGAAAAGCAATCGAGCTATCGTGAAAATTACTAAAAATTTGAATGAACATTTTCAAATATTGTTGTTCTTTTCTAGGACATTATCGAATTTTAACATTTCTTTAACGTTTATAAAAGAAAAATGAAAAACTGTATTACGTGTTAAGTATTTTTATTTTAGCAAGACTGTAAATTATTGACACCAGGTTAAATCAATAATGAATAAGGTAGAACGATGGAATTATATATTGCATGATATAATATGCGCAATCCTGGCAGGCATACGGTATTTTTTTTATTACAAGCAATTTTTTTTTTTTTTTAATGCTTACTTCCCATTCCAATTGAGAAATCTTTTCACTTGTTTGAGATGGGGAGTAGTGCCACTACAGTTTAAAATTAATATTAAGGCATACATTGTCATGATGAATGGTTGTCATTTTTAATAAAGGTTTTTCTGTTATCAGGTGAAACAAGTACAATGGAGAATTCTAATCTACAGGGAGTCACCATCAAAACAGAACCAGGGAATCAAGAAAGTGAAATTTCGTATTCAGAAATTGATATCGAACTTCCAGACATTAAAAGGGAATGCTTAGAGCAGAGCACTTTGGGTAAAACCAAAATTGTTTAATAAAATATTTTTGTGTTCTCATGCATAAACGTAACAACTTATATACGTACGGTTAGCCAGATGTTCCCTAATCATGAAGAGATAGTTTCTCCGTAGCCTGTGCGTAGCCGTCGGCTTTCAGTCCCACTTTTTTTTAATTTTTTTTTTTTAGGAAAACAAGCAGTTCAAATCAAACCAATAAGAAGTTTAAACTAATGTTTGATGAGTTACACTATCCTACGGGGATGGTGGGAGGGTAGAAAATGGGGTAGAAAGAAACGTTTTACGTTTTACATCTAGTTTACGTTTAGTAACATGTATTTTTATTTATTTATTTATTCGATACCAAAAAATACAATAACAAAATAATGAATCTTTGACTGTCCAACAGGAAAGTTTCCTGTTTCATATAAAATAGGTAATGTAACACAAATACAAAACAATAAATTCATATCATTGGAAAAATTACTTTTTACAAAACATCAAATTTATAACATTGTGGAAATAACTTTCATGTTTACAATATAAGAGATGAGTTAGGTTTAATAAATGTGTAAGGATTAGTTACACATATATTGTATATTATTCACTGATTTTGGGTGTGAAAATATGGGGTGCTGTATTAAATAGATCGATTTCATTGTATGAAATGTTAAACATCTGTGCAGTACGGTGATTGAAGGTCTTTTATTATTATTATTAAAGAAATAAGGTAAATATATTTAAAATAGGATTTAAATTAGGTTTTTACATAATTTGAGCTTTTAAAACTACTCTTCCATGGAAGCAATAGCTTGTGGCTAGAAGAGGAGCACATTGCAGTGAGAAAGAAAAAGTAACTTTATATATTTTTTAATGCGATATACATGCAAGTAGTATACCACTAGTAGTTATAACATATCTCAAGAAATGTTATTTAATTAGTTATAATAAATAATATTGTTTATATATTTTTAGAAGAAATTATTACTTTTGGAAAATAAATGAGATATCGGTTTTTGTTAAGATTAATTCAAGAATTTGATTTTTTTATCATTACTCGTATATATTTTGTTGTGTTTCTTGTTTTACTATTGTACAGTTAGAGATGCAATATTTTTTAATGTGAATTTTGCAATTGACGTGGACGATAAATTCAATATTTTTAGGGGTATTGTTTGTGTGTATTGCAAATAAAAGTTCAAATATTTTTTTCATTTGTTAATCTTTATTTATTTATTGTTTTTACATTGTATTTTTTTTTCTAGGTGCAGCTTTGGGAGAAAATAACATAATTTTGGTTCGTCAAAAATGCAATGGAAAAGAATTTAATAATTGGAAATATTTCCTATGTTCTATTTGTAACAAGAAACTTGCTTCGAATTCTAGCTTAATGGCTCATTTGGACTCTCATACTATCAAAAGACCATTCTCATGCTCTTACTGTGACTATTCGTGTTCACGAAAGTTACATTTAACTATACACGAGCGTTCACATCGAAAGGAAACACCATTCTCCTGCTCACACTGTAACTATTCATGTTCACATAAGTCACAGTTATCTGTACATATTCGCACTCATCCTGAAGAAAAACCATTCTCATGCCCTTACTGTAACTATTGTTGTTCAAATACATCTAGCTTAAATGTACACATTCGAACTCACACTAAAGAAAAACCATTCTTGTGTTCTGACTGTAACTATTCATGTTCACACAGGTCGTCCTTAACTAGACACAAGCGTACTCATACTAAAGAAAAACCATTCTCATGCACTTATTGTAGCTATTCAAGTTCACAGAAGTCACACTTAACTGTACACGTTCGCACTCATACGAAAGAAAAACCATTTTCGTGCTCTTACTGTAACCATTCCTGTTCACATATATCAAACTTACATGCACACATTCGCACTCATACTAAAGAAAAACCAATCTCGTGTTCTTTCTGTATGTATTCATGCTCACTTAAGTCAACTTTAGTTGAGCACATTCGCACTCATACGTAAGTAGTAGAAACCACGATACCGAGACATTGAAAACATTAAAATTTCGACTACTGAAACTACATTATGCATAAAATCAAAATTAAGATATGTCAAGGTTTGGGTGGCCCAAAGACTTGAAAAATGATCAGAAACAAAAAAAAACTTTATAAAACGGTCGATGGCTGAGTTGACATCGCGTTTGGGTCCCAATGTGGCGTAATGTATTCAATTCCTCGGCTGTCTAAGCCCTCCATCACAACCCAAAAAACATTTCCCGTTTACTGTGGTGGTAGTAGGAGATTTTCAAATATTGTCAGGTTATTCGTAACCCGGGAATGTTTGTCTGTCTTTTAAAAGAAAAAAAGGTAGATCAATGTTCAAAAATACCCGTAGTAAAAAGGCAAACATTAATTATGATTAACGACCTGTATCAAATAATGATAAAGACGGATTTTTCAAAAATTAAATACTTCTACGGACAACAACCATAAAAAACGTGGAAAATAGTTAATTTGGCCTTGGACAACTAACGAAACGCAGAACACAAAATACATTGTACATGAAAACAAAATTAAAGATGCTGATATTCAACCTAAACAATGTCTTAATATCTTTTTTGCCAAAGTTGGAATAAATCTTACGAAAAATCTCCATAAACATTTTGACCGGAAAAAACAATAGTCGAAAATTTACAGAATCAAAAAATATTGTTAAAATTTGAAACAACAACAAATTTAAAAAACTTCAGAATGATAGAAAACATGAAAAATTCCCAGCGGATAAAACATATTGTTAAGATTTATACAAAAAAAAAATGAAACTAACCCGGACCAATCTATCGAATGGAATGATTTTTATTTTGATCCGAACATCCTTAAAAGTGATGTCAAAGCAGACATTTACAAATTGGAAAACAATAAATCAACAGGAGGTGATGGGATCACAGATGAGCCTCATAAACTTATCTACATTTGAAGGCAACATGGAGAGTTTCCAAAGAACTGGGTTGAATGGGGTTCATACCTTTAAACAAGACTGCGGGGACTACAGACCAATCTCACCCACTTCACATGCAGAAAGGCAATTCCATACATTATTGTCATTATTAATGAACGTCTTGGGAGTTACCTAAAATGGAAAATAATAACGGGTAGGTTTTGTCAAGAGCAGAGGAACTTTGGGGCAAATACTCAGTATCCTACAACTTATTGAGAAATGTCGAGAGTTCAAAGTGCTCTGCTACGTTGAATTCTCCAAAGCATTTGACTCTGTACAGTGGGAAGTACTTAGAGTGATGTTAGTTCGCAAACACCACAAGTATATCATTAGAAGCCTCTGCACCGAAGAACACGCATGTGTCAGGATTGACACCCAAAAATCAAGCTGAATTGTATCAATTTACAAAAAGTTATTTATCTCTTTAAATACCATCACAACCATTTAGAAGATCTTTTCATGGACATTCATTTAAATTCCATGGAATACTCACTTTGAATGTGATTCATACCATTCAATAATTATTATTAAAGATAGCGCTGATAAATCACTTTTAAACAACTTCCACTTAAACAGCTTCATTTATAAACCTCGAGAGATTTTGAAAACCCTGTGCATGCAATCCCTCAGCATTGGATGACTCAAATAAATTGCAAGTCCGAATTTCACAGTTAGACATTATAATATGAACCAATCGGATATTTTCGAATTTCCACCTTATCAGGAACAATTTGAATGAAGAAAACCATCATAATAAAATTGATTTTTTTTTGGAACAAATGGATATAATGATATCCTCACTGGAATCTTCCGTGCTGCGGTTTTCATTTTCATATGATTAAAATTATATTATTAGTATGGATAATATGAAGTGATTATAAATATATTGAACAGTGTTTTTTTTCTATGAAATAATTATTAATATATTGACGTTTTTTTGTTCAATTGAGTGGTTCCAGTTTCAGTCTGTATTTGGTGTCAGTATATTATCTATTTCTGATCTCCCTATGTTTTGTATCCAGCTTTTCATTTGAGATTTAAATGTTAACGATTGTTGTGAGTTTTGAATGAGAGTGGGATTTTGTTGTAGAGTTTAGTACTAATGATGAAATGATGTCTTTGTCATTGCTTGTTGGATATGTTTTTGACAGAAAAAGCATTGTTCAATTATCAGACAAAAATAGTTTGGATATGAGACACTGAAAGTTATCGATGACACTATCAGAAAACAGAAATTTTATTTCGCTAACATTATTATATTATATAATCTGTCACTTTTGCCTTTAATTTTGATATATTTTTTGTTGATTTTTGTTATATGATCCAGAAAGGTATTAATACCTTTTTTCTCTGCCCTATTTTTTGTATTTGTTTTGTTGGTGTCTATTACGTTTATTCATTTAGTTCCTACCATATTTTTTAATATTCTTTTGATGCTTTACATTGATTTTATGCTCATGATAAATAATAATAAAATAAAATAACATTAAAATATACTTTCATTTATTTTCTTTTTATTATCATGTTAATTTGAATGCACTATATAATGTAATTAATTTATACTTGTTTATGTAAAAAGCCCGACGGACGTAAATGAACAAATTTTATGTAGGTGGTACAATTTTGATGAAAGACAATTTGAAACATAAGAAAGAAATAATAAAAATTAAATTAAATTTGGGGCTTCGATATTCTATGAATGAATCCCAGGATTGACAATTATATACTCTTAACAACATGTATGAGTCCATCAAACGTACAATTATATTCGAGAATGATTCCTAGATCACTTATGGTTGTAGCAACTACTTTCAAATTAAAATTATTCATAGAAAATGCATAATCTATCCGACATCTATTTCGAGGGAAAATTATAATAAAACATTATCTATTAATGTTTAAAAACTTATAAATTTGGGAGAAGGGTATGGGTACCGCTGGCCCGGAAACCATTTATTGGATAACCAACACCCCTGCCATAGGTCGTCCCAGAAGTGACGGACATGAACATATTCCTCCCACTGCGGCGCACAACGCTATTCCAGTTTGAAAGGTCAAAGGGTCTCCCCAAACCAGCCTTTCCCGATCTGGAAAGCCACGCAGTTGAAGGGTAGGCGCATCCCGACACGCCTCACCCGACGAACCCAGGCACCCTTACTAAATGACCAAACGTAGCGATCCGCTTCGAGTGACCTATGGCAAAGCTTTTCGTTATTCAATAAGTGGCAGTACCCGAACACGCCTCCCAAATAAAGGATGAAAACGTACGGATTCAAAGTAATGTGATATTCCAAATAACGTCATATTTTAATTGATGGCGAACTAACAAACAGTGAAGAGTTTTAGTGTATTCTTTTTTAAAGTCAGAGGAAATTTTGTGAATAGAACACAGTTGTTTAAATTATTTATTAACTTAAAAAAATAAGTTACTGAGACAACGTGCGTCGTTTTCATGAGCGGTGCTACGTCTTTTGTTCAAAAATACATTAAATAATATTTGGCTATTTGATATAGCGCCGTTTTCGTTAAAAATCACCTCAAGGGCGCTGTACAAATAAATTTATCAATTGAGGTGATTTTAAAACGAAAACGGCGCTATATAAAATAGCCAAATATTATTTTACTATTTTTTGTGTTCAGTACCTACTAAGAAAATATTTTTTTCTAGTCTATGGTGCCGAAATTGTCAAAACATAACCTCACTATTATTGCTGACATATGATTTCACCGCTGGTAAAATCTTTGAATTCTTTTTTATTGTTTGAGAATCTTATTATCTTTAGTGTTTTTTTTTTATAATAGAAGCTAATTTACTTTTGTGTTCTCTAAAATGATTGTTTAATTTTATGTCAGATGGTTTTTTTTATCGTATTTTATTATATTTATTACTCTATAGTATAAAGTAAAGTCGCTCTCCGTGTCTGTCTGTTTGTGCGCTTAGTTATTCTAAACTAAGCAACAGATTTTATTAAGGTTTTCACTCTCATTTAGAGAATTTCTTTTGGATGGTTTTTATATAAATATATTTGTCTATATAAATATAATACATGCATATTATAGAAAGTAGAGAAAAGTATTTTCGGACGTCTACATTGCTAATGCTGGCTAAACCTTACGAGATACATCAAAATAATGTAAGACTGAATTGTATATCTTAAAAAGGGTTACAGAAAAGTCAGCAATGGTATATCTCCCAAGGATAACCCACAGCAACGCCGGGTACACGTCAGCTAGTGTTAAATAATCAACTACATAACCATATTAACTAAACCTCCTACAACATGGGACTCTTCAAGACCCATGTTCACTCCTTCCTCTCCACAAAAAGACCCTCCACACAGCATCCCCAAAGATGACATAGGCCCTGAGGGAAATTATTTTCTTCAGGGCCTCCTGTGTGGAGTTAATTAAAAAAAAATAAAATATTGTTACAATTTATGATGTATTGTTGCAGTTCTAATTTATATTTATCTGGGACCAATAACTATCATTTTTAATCCGGAACTCTATCTCAGAAGACTATGGATCTTACCAACCCAGAGATTGTTTCCATTAAGATGGAGCCAGGGTCCCAGGAAGAGCGTGGAGGTGAAATGCCGTATATAGATATAGATACCTACCTCCCGGATGTGAAGAAGGAATGTTTGCACTATGCGACGAGTACTTCGACAACCAGTAAGTTGCTTTGCCCAAAAAAATATGTTGAATGTTGTTTTCAGATGTTGGGAATTCACCTCTGTTTTGGAATGTTTCTCAGACATATTACGCTTATTCACGTCGTTCCCTCCTAGAGTTAATTATTTTGATATTTACTTTAAAATGTATTTTTTCAGTTAACTGTCAAACTCAGCAGACTTTTAAACATATGATTATTGCATATCGTTAAAAAAAGTTACCGATTCCTCAAGTTAACACCTTATCTGACGTGGAAGAAGTTACTTGAATATTAATACGTTAAAAAATATTTTTCCTTTGAGAATATAGAACTAAAATTAGTTCCGACGATGAGAGTAAATGTTACTTCCTTCCTAAAGCACCTGTCCCTGAAGCTGGGATTATCTTAATTTAACCATAATCTGTTTTCCTAATTTCCGTTTATACAAAGTTTTGTAATGATTTATTTAATCGTTAAAATCATATTTCAACGTTTTTCTTTAAAAAAAGACTCTCTTTATTGTAGGTACTATCTCGGAGAGTGGCGATCGGAATTTAATTTTTAATACAATTTTCGTCTCGGCATATCAAAGAACGAATCGTGTATTATTTTTAATGATAAACTAAAGTTTATCCGACAAGGTTTTTATGCATAGCTCAAAGTGTAAGAAATTATCATAAGCAATAATTTTTCGCCTGAAACACTCCTACAAATTGAAAAATCTTCCGAGACAGAATAAATGCCGCCGACGGGAATTGATCAGATGCGTATTCAATTCCCGTTGGCGGCATTTATTCTTTCTCCGAAGTTTTTTTTTTATTTGTTCGGATATTTCATGCGAATAATTATTGATTAAAGGTATTGTGTATTGTTTCTCCAGGTAACGATATTGTGGAGACCATCAAGGAAGAACCTGGACCTCGAGAAGAAGTTAAAGGTGGAATTCCTGATAGGGATATTGACACGAAACTCCCGGATTTTAAACAGGAATACTTTGACCGCTATGAAAGAGTAACCCAGGCAGAAGGTAAAATCGTTTTTTGTTTATTAAAGTTGACATTTCATGCTCTCCTAATGTTTGCGTTATGATTGCCTATTTACACTTAACATATATTTTCAGGCGAATTCCTGAAGACGCATCTTCCGGAAAAACAAGACTCTTGTCCCCGTTGTAACTACTTCTGCTCTCATATTTCATCGTTAAAACAGCACTTGTGCACGCATGCTGGGGAAAAACCTTTTTCTTGTTCTGACTGTAACTATTCATGTTCTACAATGGGACATCTAAAAATTCACATGTTTACCCACAGAAGAGAAAAACCCTTTTCATGTCCCGAATGTAATTATTATTGTTATCGAAAAGAGCATCTCAAAAGACACGTGTCAACCCACAGTGGAGAAAAACCGTTCTCATGTTCTGAATGCAAATTTTCGTGTTTTACAAAGGGACATTTAAAAATTCACATGTTTTCCCACAGTAGAGTAAAACCTTTTTCCTGTCCCGACTGCAACTATTCATGTTCTCAGAAGGGGCGTCTAATACGTCACATGTTTATCCACAGTGGAGAAACCCCTTTCTCGTGTTCCGAATGCAAATTCTCATGTTCTAGAAAAGAACTTCTAAAAAGACACTTGCTGACTCATTTATAAAATGGACTTGCTCGAAGCTATCGGATTCTCTGTCTGCTGATACCCATTAGGCCTCTATCGCCCTTGAGGTGATTTCTTTACAAAAATAGTGTTTTTCTTACATAAACTACCCACATGACATTGTTTTACTCAGTGCCAATGTCATATTTTTTTATGATGTTTGAAGGGTATTTAACAAAGTGCTTTATCGTTAAATATTATGTCACACGCCAAAGTTTTTACATCTTTAGAAAAAAAATTATACCAATATTTCTGTATCACCGCCTTCGTGTTAAAATTACCTCAAGGTCATAATAAAAATAATGTGTTTATTCCGGAATGCGGGGAAGTTTGTGCAATCCTACACATCCCATAAATCATAAACAATAATAGTAATATAATAACATCCCAAAAAGCATGTATAAAAATATACCTACACGTAAAAAAGTGTGAATGAACAAGTGACGAAATAATTTTTATATTATTATATATATATACGTAGAAAAAAGTTAAAGCGTTAGATTTTCAGGGCCAACAACTTTCTCCGATGAGCTGCGATGCTTGAGTCTGGACTCTGGCGGGACTCTGGATCCATGATAAGGACATTTTTGGAGTTGTTTGTCATCTCCCTTAAACCTGCTACCCAGACTGTTATGAGGGCTGCAAAACCTTTTACTCGCCCTTCCGTGAGCGTGTTGGAAGCACTGCAGTACTGTGAAGGCCAAACAACGCAGGCGTTGTATAGCCTTTTCACCCTGCTCTTTTTTAAGTTGGCCCAAAGCTCGTACGTATAAAAGGATGTACAAAACGTAAGGAATAGCAATTTTTTGCACGTGGGCTGCAAAGCTGGAACCTTCTACTGAGCTTAGTCGACTTTGGTCGATGTCATCGTCGTCTGTCAGCTTACTTAGTACTTAGTTTCTTCAACTAATTTCAGGAGCTCTCCATTCAGGAATGCTTTTCAGATCCTGTCCGTATCTGATGACCAACAATGCTGGGTTTTGGGGATATACATCATGTTTGATTACGGGATTAGTAGCCCACTTATAGTTGTGGCAGCCTACCCCAGCATTGATTAATCTGTGAGTGAGTTCATACATGTATACGTTAAATAGTAATTGCATTGACATACATCCTCCATGACTGAAACCACTTTTTAAATAAAATGGTTCAGACAGTCCGTCTTTCCATTTACAAGGTTTTCTTGCTGCCGATGCTAAGTGCCGAGAATCTGTACGACCTTTGACAGAATCCCCCTTTTCTAAGCATGTAATAGGGGGCGAGGAACTCTGTTGAAGGACTTACTGGGGTCGAAAAAACAGGCGTACGTTAGTTTTTTCTTTTATTCCAACATAATTTTTACACAGAAAATCACATTAGATTATATTTAGTTGTTAGGTGGGGTCCAACCTGATCTTGTATCAAGCGTTCAAATTTTCGAGCAAAAGTTGGCGGACGGTAATTTTCTTGCACGATCATAACTGTCAATTTAGACACCTATCGGTATAGTTGCGGTTTTTGTCGTGTCTTTAGGCAAATAAACATTTTTTGTCATGATGGTGAACAACGTTGCTTTAGTCGCATAATAGATCCCCCAGCATGTTTGACGTGCTCAATCAGCATTTCCTGCTGATGTTCTGGCTTTAACGTGGCCCCCATTACCATGCTCACGGTTATCGAGAGGTCGATGTCTTCGTATGTGGTTGGTGGTATTTCATTTGAAGAAGTGAACGGTGCTGGAATAGATGAGTGCGTCTTGAAAATATAAGATATATTGTTCGTCTCTTCACTTATGCTTTGCATCGCACTGTAAATTCAAATTAAATAAATTTAACTGACTTCTTGTCCGCTGCGATGCACCTTCGTGAGGTCTGCACTTGACTTAATGTATCACCAGTAAGTTAATATATACCTTAAAATTACTCTCGTAATGCCGTCTTGTAACACAGCGTTACTCTATAAGTTTTGAAAATATTTGCTTTTTTGTAAAAAATATTGTCTTATACAAAAAAGTTTTTTAAAATAAAATTCTAAAAAACTTAAAAATATATATGTATTTTTTTTAGTACTTATTAAAGTACTTAGATAGAAAAAAAATATATAATAGCATTGATAATATTATGTTAAATTTTATTTTTTATCTTCCAAAAGGCTATTTTATACGTCGAGAGATAAGAATCTAAAGTCTTTATTTCAAGTTTAAAATGGTTATTTTTGTTCCTAATACTTGATCTTCATTTTTGTTATTTTTTAAATTTAAATTTGCGAATCTTTTGCGCGGTTTTATTTCGATTACTGTATAATAATGACTAGCCATTTAATAAATAAAGATTCGAAATTTAAAAATTGAAAATTCATATGTCATACGGCATATATTCTGGTCTAGTAATGTGTAATTTCTATCACCTAAGAAATTCTAAAAATATAGTACTAAAGGGTTCATAAATATGTCTTATACTGATTTATAAATGTAGAAATTCTAACTATACAATTGTAAATGTTCTCCAAAATGCCCTGGAAAGAATCTCAGACTTGTGATGTCCCGAAAGAAACCATTCATCTGTTCTGAATGCAATTACTAATGTTATCCAAATTGACCCTGGTAATAAATTACAGCTTTGCGATTCTTTCAAGGATTAAGAAACCATACTGTCACTTTAAATGAAATTAACAATGTTCTTAAAAAATTGTTTTGACAGCATCGCCATTCCATTGTAAGAATATTATGTACTAAATACACAATTTGGCTGTCCTGAAACGGGAATCCTTCCCAGTTGGACAGACAAAGGTTCATTTTGTTTTGTATTGTTTGTAATTTATATTCTTTTATAAAATAAATAAAAAAAGAATATTTTTCATAGGCTAATATTAATTTATTGTGAGAAAAAAGATTGATTTTGTGCATTAAACCTGAAATATTAAAAAAACATTAATCTGATAATATAATGCAAACTGCTTCGCGACTTAACGACTGTCGCCTTGCTTGCAGTAAAGGTGGAATGCTGGAGAGTTCTGTAAATCTCGATCGGTACACCAACACTTCATATATAGCTAGACAAAAGTAAATTCTCGTTTGAAAATCTAATAAAAACAAACTTTATATGAAGATCAATCTTACCTTTTTATAATTATTATTGCTGCACTCAGATTTTAATATATCAAAAGTAGCACATGAAATTATGAAAAAGATTTCTGGGTGCTTTCTTTGCATTTCTCGTCCCGTGTTGTAATTTATTTTTCCATTCAGTTCCTTAGACATCATCCCTATAGTTCATTAAAATATATAATTTGTTTTACCGTCATTAAATTGAGCTCATTTAACATGTCTCTTATCCATTGGTATATGTTGCGCTTGAGTACTATTCGTATTGCTTTATTTTGTAGTATTTGCATTTTTTTAATTTTCTCTTCGTTGCAGAAAAAATAATACTTAAACAGTAATTAAAATATGGTGATCTAATTGTATTAAATATATTTTAATCACATTGTTTCGTATTGATCAAATGAATTTTTTTAAACATTTTTTTTAATTGTCTGACATTTTTTTTAATTACTTTGTTTCGTATTGATCAAATTATTTTTTTAAATTAATTTGATTACTATGCCTGAATTTTTTGAAAAGTTCAGACTTGAGTCTATAATGCCGCCTAGATATTTATTTTTTCCCACTTTTTTATAATTTCTTCATTAGTATAAAGCTTTAGTTCGTAGTGCGTATTTTTCTATCTTTCATGTATTTGGTCTTACTAACATTCAATTTTAGTCTATTAACTTTGAGCCACTTTGACACTGTTACCAAGTGAATATTTATCTTTTTGATTGCTTCCTCATAATTTTCTTCTGCATTATAAATCAGTGCATCGTCCGCAAACAGACTTATTTTGCAATGTTTTAGGGTTACTAGACTACATACTGAGACCATCTATAATATTTATAGACTTCCTCCATAGTCGAGTGGTCACGATCCTCAGTTACGATTCCGAAGGTGGCGGGTTCATGCAAATTTCTCTTGATTTATTTGTGTTATTCCACAATTTATTATTTAAAAATAAAATCTAGTATATTGGCCCGTTACAGAGTTGTAGATACTTTCAGTATTGCTCTGGTGAAAGACCATCATTCAGAATTAAATTTTGCTCTTTGACCTGGTCACCAAAGACGGCATTTATGCCGTCTTTGGTGACCAGGTCTAAATAGCCAAGTACTTTTTCACCCTCCTCTTTCCCAACTCCTTCCATCCCACAATATCCTTATTGGGATGAAAAACCTCACAATACCCTTATTGGGATGCCATGCTCTCACGGACAGGTACAAAAGTTTAGAAAAAAGCACAAAATATTTATTTAGCAGGAACATAAAATTGCATATCTATACATTTTTTAGATATCTAATTACAATTTGACTACTATAGTACGGGCACATTGTGCCTTGTTTTACAGGCGAAACACATTTAAAAACTTGGTAGAAAAATAAATCAATAAAGATTTTTTTAAATGATTATAATTCATATTACCTTACATAAGGAAATGTTATCGTAAGTGTTGAAATTCACTCCAATAATCAATACACAGAAAAATAAAGTAAATTCATATGCCTGGTTCAGCAATATAACCACGACTTAAGGCCCGTTCGCATTGGTCGAGTAGTTTAGTCAAGTAGCGAGTAATTTAGTAACTGGACACGTGCGAACACCATAAATTTAGTAGAGTAGTTTAGTCAGCGATTTAGTCAAGTCAATCCATTCTGTTCTATTTTTTCGGGCGAGTAGCGTCCCTCATCATGTGTCTATGGCAGATTTATAGAGTTTATCGATGGTCTATTGTCACTGGCTGCATTAGTCAGTGATCAGTATAGCGAGTATAGCATTAGTAGCCGTCAAAACACGCCAAAATGTCTTGTCGTTGGAGCGAAAACGCTACTGTCAAATTCGTGACGTTGTATTTACAACACGAATGCTTGTGGAATATAAAGTCGCCCCGATATAAGATCAAACAAATCAGGGAATCAGCATACGCTGAATTAGAAAAAGGGATGAATATTCCTGGATTTGGTGATAGGGAGATAAGAGCGAAAATTAAAAGCATCAGGTTAGTGAAGTTTTTTTTATTTATATGGTATATTACAAGTGCCTGTATTATTATAAATTTATGTTAAAGTAGTAGCAGAGTCATTAATCATTAATAATTTCTTTTCAGATCTACCTACTCACAGGAGTTAAAAAAAATAAAGGAGTCAAAACCCTCCGGTGCCGGAACTGACGCAGTATATTCACCATCAGTCAAATGGTTCAATCTATTAGATGGATCCCTCAGAAACATTAATACAATGTTAACAGAAAGTGAAAGCAATTTGGCAAGTACATTTCAATTCTATTCTATCGTTTATACATCAGTTTTTAATGTACCATTCTTGTCTGCCAAGGTACCGATCCATCGTTCACAAAGTAATCTGCATATCTTTCTCAAAGATCTGTAGACCTTCGGGATGAACGATTGGACAGACAACTTGGTAGTGGTTCCAATCCTTGAGGCTCTGGCTCCACCCTCCAATTACCAGGGATAACAGTTCCTGAATCAAAATTGTCTTTGTCTACTGTATATTCCAACTGCTTGTTCTGTAATTTTGTCTCTCTGAGCCAATTATGTAAAGCGCAACACGCCTTTACAATGCAAACAACCTTCTCAGGACTGTAGGGCATCGGTTTCTCAAACACTCTGAATCTGGCAGCTAGTATACCGAAAGCATTTTCAACTATTCTTCTGGCCCGAGACAATCGATAATTTAAATTTTTTTGCTTTGATGTTAATCGATTTCCTGGGAAAGGTTTTAAAAGGTATTCTTTCAAGGGAAATGCATTATCTCCAACTAGTACATGCCCTTCTGGCAGAATACCGTTTTCTAATGCTTGATACAAACTACAGTTTCGAAATACGCCTCCATCAGAAACCCGCCCATTACATCCAATGTCTATATAACTGAAGCAATATTTATGATCTACAACTGCCATTAAGACAATGCTGTTTGTCTCTTTATAATTGTAGTATAAACTTCCTGATTCAGGAGGTGCTTTAATGACGACATGTTTGCCGTCGATTGCTCCACAGCATCCAGGAAAGTTCCATTCTTTTCGAAATCCGTTCTCAATGATATTCCAGTCTGTGGTGGCGGGAACCTGAAAAAAGATTTATAATAATGTATACATTCGATATAAACAACATTCTACTTTATTTTCAGGAAGACATTATACACACGGATACAGATACTGAGGAAAGCAGAATTACTATGAATTCTTTTCGTGAACCCGTATCTAAACCCCCTACAAAAAAAAAGCGGCTTTCCCAACTTTCGAGTATGGTGAGTCAACTAAAGGAGATAACTGAGGTTGCCAACTCTACAGAAGAAGACGAGTTTGAAGTCTTCGGCAGACACGTCGGCTTACAACTGAAATCTTTGCCCTTGCTATTGGCACTTGAAACCCAGGAATATATTCAACTGTACATGAACAGAATTCGACGCCAACACCTTCAAAATTCAACTGAGCAAAATAGATTCACCAGGATAGTCACACCAGTATCAAATGATTCGCAAGACTCTCCATGTAGTAATACTTCGTATTATGATGATGTAATTTATTTAGATGAGCCCCCAGAAGACACATATGAAATTGAAACACATGAAAACCATGACATCGAATAACTTTAATGTAAATTTTAATATTTAAACCATGTGAAAATTAATAAATGTTTCTCAAATTATATTTATAATTTATTTAGAACCGTTTTAGATACAGCTATAATTATAGCGGGATGGCCTATTTTAGTGGCTATTTCAGTGGTCGTTCCATTGGGAATTTATGGCGAATGATATGCTGAAATAAGCCATCTACTATATTTGTAGCTGTGTGAAACAGCTCTTAATCTTACCTTGATAAATTCCTTTAATGATTCATAGATAGCTTCACAAACTTCTATAATGAATTCCGAAACAGTTGATTTTCCAAGTCGAAAGAGATGTGTGATTGTCCTTAAACTACATCCTGTAGCAAAAAAGTAGAGAACTGCCTGTAATTTGGTTTTTGCGGGAATTGCACTTCTGAAAAGGGTATCCGTGCGTTGAATTTGTGACTGCACTTTCATTAGAAGGAAATTAAAACAGCTTTCAGTCATTCTCAAAGTCGCGAAGTATTCTTTCGGATCTTCAAATGCCATTTCCTTCAGAAGAGAATTTGTAGCTCCTAATGCATCTCTTCTATTAATCCATTTTCGTATCCATAGTTTTTTCACTTTCGTCTCACTAATTTCTTCCTCCACCTCTTCTAAAATATCCATTACAATCAGCTTAATTAGCCTATTTACTTTGTTGCGTTGCAGCCCGTTCATCTTACAATTTGACACTTCACTCGTGAAATCTACTCGACCAATGCGAACGCTTTTTGGTCAGTCAAATGGCGAGTAGCGAGCTACTTGACTAAACTACTCGACCAATGCGAACGAGCCTTTAGTCAAGCGTTTAACCTAATCCTTTATAAGCAGTTATTACAATAATTAAATAAATTATTAATATAGCACTGACACATGTAAATCATATAAAATAATGACAAAATAATCTTAGTTCAAGTTGTTTATTTTTTACTGATTTGTCACAAATACAATATGATAATAATTTAATATAAATATTTATTACTTTCGAACTAATTTACAGTATGTATAATAATATTTATGTAATATGTGACTGGTCGCGAGATGTTATGTTGAACGTAGGTTAATCGTTAGTTAGTCGTAAGTTCATTTGACGTCAAAATAGGTTGATATTTATGTAATATGTGACTGGTCGCGAGATGTCATGTTGAACGTAGGTTAATCGTTAGTTAGTCGTAAGTTCATTTGACGTCAAAATGGGTTGATATTTATGTAATATGTGACTGGTCGCAAGATGTCATGTTGAACGTAGGTTAATCGTAAGTTAGTCGTTAGTTTATTTGACGTCGAAATGGGTTAATATTTAATGAAAATATATTTTTATTATTTTACCTACAATCGCCACATTTTTCAAAATATTTTTAATGGTTGTGGAAGATATATTAATGACTAGTCTTTAGTTAGTAATAACAAAGATCATTGTAGAAATGTATTAAATATTTGTCCAGCGCCTTTGAAATGGTTTTGCACAAAAACGATTATTTTAGTTAAATTATGGACACAGGCGGGTTAACTGCGTGGAAGGTAAAGTGCTTAAGGTGTACCTTAAATGTTAAACCACTGAAGTCTACATTGGACATCGTTTCAGGAAAGTGATTTTTGTATTAACTGAATGTTTGAAACTGTATAACTTTTTTACTTACTGCAACATCTATGAACCGTGAATTTTTAAGATTCTTCAATAAGTTAGAATTGGATGATCTGTGATCACAAGTTAGTTTATTACAATAATGTTGAAAATAATATCGTGGCAAGAACAACGTCCTATGCTCTAGGGCAGTGTTTCCCAGCCTTCTTTATGTCATGCCCCACCGTAGTCCTTGCAAAAGTCAGATGCCCCACCGGCATGTTTTTTAATTAAACAGCAGGAAAATTTTCGAATCACATTGTAATATGTTTGTAATTAATTGAAAGGTTAATAATAATTTTCTGGCATGCAGAGTACCTAATATTAGGATATTTTGTGTAAATTTCTTCGCAAATCCTTAGTGTAAATTTCTTCATCAAGCCATAATGTCATATTTGCACTCACACTGAGCAAAAACCGTTCTTATGTTATTACTGTAATTATTCATGTTCACGCAAGCCAAATTTAATGGCATACGTGTTCACTCATACGAAGACTAAGGATAAACTTTTCTCATTTTCTTAATGTCATTATTCATTTTCAAACCATAATAAGACACATTGACACTCATACTAAGGAAAACCCGTCTCTTTTCTTGTGTTATTTCTGTAACTATCCATGTTCACAGAAATCAAGCTTAATGGCAAACATTCGCATTGATACTTAGGAAAAACCATTCTCATGTTCATACTGTAACTATTCATGTTCACAAAAGACAAATTTAATTAATCACATTCGCATTTACTCTAAAGATAAACCATTTTCATGTTCTTACTGCGATAATTCATATTCACAGAAGTCACGTTTAATGAGACACAATAGCACTCATACTAAAGAAAAACCATTCTTACTTTAATTATTCAAGTTTATGGAAGTCAAATTTAACGACACACATTATCGCTCATATTTAGGATAAACCATTCTCATTTTCTTAGTGTAACCATACATCTTCAGAAAAGTCAAGTTTAAGAAGACACATTCGCACTCAAACTTGGCAAAATCGCACGACTGTCTGACTGAGTGAATGCATGATAAATTTTACGGCGCCAAAATAATGAGAAACATAAAGTTTTAAGGCCTTCTGATCAGGATCAATTAAAAAAAGAAGCCAATGAGGTTTACAAGAGAACTCTTGAATACATTTTGAAATATTATGATTTTGAGGATTCTGTATTCAAAATCATTTCCAAATTCAATCTAACAAGTGTAGTAAGTTACGTAGATACTGTGGAAGCTGTCGAATCACTTGGTTTGAAAAATGACGACGAAGATTAACTTTATGACGAGACCCGAAAATTAAACCAAGTCTTTCCTCAGTTCGTACAATCTAGTGATTCAACATTGCCTGTTGATTTACGAAGGGGTTCAGTTATTCAAAGTCACCTCAACCTTCTCCGAACTGCCAAAAATAATTGGATAAAATTTTTCAATCCCCATAAGCAATGCTTTTGTTGAACGCGTCTTTTCTTTAATGGGAAATTTGTGGACAGACGAGCGAAACTGCTTGTCAGTGGACATGGTAAAAACAAAGTTAATTGTGAAGATTAATTACAATATGAATTGACAAGAATTTTTGAAGTTTTTGAAGAAACCTGAGCAAGAAAAGATGCTTAAACAATCCCTTCAGAATGAAGAATATAGTGTTAAGTGTCAAGCTGGTCCAAGTCAGCTGAGCACTAGCTAGGTCATTTATATTAATAAAAAAACATTACCAATGGTAATTTACCACGACATTTTGCCTTAGTTAAATAAATCATACTTTTATTTTAATAAAAAAAACAATTTTTTAAAGTTTTATTTTAATAAAAAAAAAATATTTCTAGAATCTCCAGGTCTACTGTTTTTGAAAGGTCCGTCTAGCCCGTTTTGGCCAAAATTGCCCGAAATTTCTGACTCCGAAAAGCATCCATACCGCATCGCGCACGTACCTCGGCCGAGCGGAACGATGTTTAGTTTTGTGTTTGCAAATTTCACTAACTAATTATAATTTTACAAATATGTTAATAATACCTGTTTTAACTTGTACATCTCCTCAGCGGTAGTCAAATTAAAACTATTTGCGATATGCTACCACTGAGGAGATATTTAAAATGTCTTAGTGAAATGTAACTATTTTTTATAATTAATTTACATATTTGTCTCTACAAAAATCCAGGAACCTCGTAGCATAATGAATCTTTCCTATTTCGGAGCTCTATGTTACTAGGAACCTCGGAAAAATACTGTCATAACCATTTTACACATTTGATCGCTTCAAGATCACATTTACAATTTTATTATACAAACATTAATTATTTTTTGTCGTATCTTGACAAACTAAAAATCTAGTTGTAAAGATACAAATTGTTATAACTACTATGTAATAAAACTAGAATAATGTAATTGTAATAAAGGCGAGCTTGCAAAATCTTTGCAAAGTCTCAATTTTAAGCGTCCGCCTTCAGCAAGCCCACCGACAAAATGAATGAGAAACATTTTGCGGTACCTTATGTACTCTCATGTAGCGTGGGTAAAATCCCCCACCCCTTTTTGGTCGACAGCCTCATGTTGGATGAAAGTCTACCGAATAGGATATAAGCAGCAACATAATTAAATTAAATCAATCTTTACCAACAAACAAATGTTTTACTACTTTCTACAAGTGACTCCTGCCCTTCACCTGTCTTACCTTGCCTAGTCTTCTGCTCCAAATTTTTTGGTGTTTACCTCTTCAAGATTCAGCCGGCCCTGTTAGGAAACCGCCAAGCGCCAGAAGCGAGCAGAGACAACAGCACACCCAGTGCCCAACATTCACCGAGCACCGGGTGCGGGAGGCAGATTGCAATTAACTACATCAACTTTTACAACTATCATCACTATCGGCCGTAAAGGAGCATTCTCATAGGCTGAAGACACGGTTTGTACCCGGCGCCCAAATCTACAGTCTTGTGCGGACTCCTATCCAGTACAACAATTAAGCAGTATATTGCACATCATATTGCTACATCCTGCAGAGTTTCTGTGTTTTTAGATAATTATTGAAATTGTAACGGGTTTCATTATATTTTAAGTAAGTGAAGTTTTTAGTTAAGCGAGGGAAGTTGTTCGCCCGTCTACTTTTGTTGTTCAAGTATGAGTCATAGTTCCTTAAATAAACCACTGCATCGTTCGATTTTCCCGCCGAATCGAAACGTGTGAATATGACATTCCTAGTGAGTGGTTTATTTATGCGTACCTAGTACCTGCCATCATGGCATCTACTTCACTAAAATAGTGGTCGAATGATATGCTGTTCAGATTTATGTATCAATACCGAAGCTATCCCTGTCTTTTGTCTTTGGAATCAGAAGCAAGAAGTTTACAAAAATAAGAATGCCCGTGACACTGCAATTAATAATATTATTTTTTAAAAGTCTTTGTAAGTTAGTAGTTATTATTATTAAATAGCACGTCTCTGAATGTTAAAAAAAAAAAATCTTCAAAACATATTTTAGGGCATCGACTATTGCAATCAACAATTCTTACATGACAATGATATCGTATTTTTGGAACTTTGTGCATATATGTCATACTTGAAAAAGAATCCTCCGTTGCCAGGTATCTTAGCGTAAATTGATTCTTAATTTTTGTGGGACAGCCGCGTACACAACTGTGTCCTGTTTTGGATTTTTTATTTAATTTTAGACAAAAGTACATCAAATTATTCTTCCGAAATTATTGCGATAGCCTTCGGAATCTTCTAACGCCATCTCTTAATATAGTGTTAGAAGAACCAAATTCGTTTCTCCTTATAATTCTAGCCCACATTTTTTTTACACAATATAACATATCATAGCTTACATATTTTATAAACTCTCCTACAAAAGCTAACGCTTGTGGTTAGGAGAGAACAACTTAATTATAACTTAAAAATCATTTTCAATAACTTTAGAATTAAACATATTAGAGATTTAGACTTAAATAATATTTTTTAAGATTATAAAGGTAATTAAAACAAGAAATGTATACAGGATGTACATAAAACATAAGGAATAACAAAACAGACAAGAATACATTAAAGAGAAAATTAAAATTATATGGTGATACTACAAAAGTAAGATATAATTTTTTTTTTATATTTGTTGTATTTTTTTCTGTTCGCCTATCAGCAGGTAATTGATAAAATAATTTTATTCCTTAATATATATTGTGATTCTGTGCTGTTGTAATTCGTACGGGTGGTACAGTTAGTCCACCAACAGAAGTTTTCCTTTAGCTAATATTTAGCAGTGGGGTTTTATTTTCATTAACATTTTCGTCCCGGAACGAAAAAAATCACGTTAGATCCGAAGGGGGGTCACTAGGGTCCCCCAATTTGTTTTGCTTATTAAAGGGTGTTAGTGACATAATCTTATGTAATTTGTTTTAGAAATAATTAGGCGGGAGTATATTCATCATGTTTCAGTAGTCAGTATCTAAATAATTTCATAAATACAATCATAGTTAATATTCTAGTGAATTTAGACAAGAATTCGCATTTTTCCATAGAAAACAGGGAAGGCGGGCCGATAGCGGGCACAACTCCATGATTCTGCATCTCGACTGGCGATTGGCGATTACAGCGTAGCGTAGTTACTTTGCTAGGTAGTTGCACAGGGTGGTCTGTAAATGATATATTTTTTTATTATATATTTTTTGAACAAATCTACCACTACTAAACTGGTTACGGATGTGATTGCGAATATTATAGCATATTTAGATATTAATGAAGGTATTAAATTCTTTATTCTCCTAATTTATGATTTGATATATTACATTTACATTTAGGATCAAATCGTAGTGTTTGCCTTACGATAAATGATGGGTTCGTTTGAAGGTATATTACGGGCGTAAAATTGATAATTAAAAAATATATATATATACATATTTATATATTCAGTTAAAAGTTTTTCATTTTAGGACACTTATATTTTTAACGGTGAACGGTTTTGAACCGCAGATGACATCAAATCAACGCGATCATCTGGGAACGCGTCCTTCTGTCAAGGTTCGAAATAAAACGGATTAAAACAGTGAAAAAACAAGGTATTTTAAAACTGTTATAGTTATATTTTATTGTAACCTCAGAAATACCTGTTTTTGATGTTTTTTTTTTCTGTGAATACACCACAAGAGTCCCAACTGCTCCTAA
This sequence comes from Hesperophylax magnus, assembly GCA_026573805.1. Classification (NCBI taxonomy): domain Eukaryota; kingdom Metazoa; phylum Arthropoda; class Insecta; order Trichoptera; family Limnephilidae; genus Hesperophylax; species Hesperophylax magnus. The sequence continues at coordinate 153,275 of JAIUSX010000273.1, read as the reverse complement.
CCATGAATGTGATTTGTTCCGCGGCACACCAAATAAAAATGCCTTAAAAAAGTAAATGTACTTTATTGATATGAATAAAGGAAACCATAATCCATATCTAATCATTTCATGAAATAAATGTGAATCTCGAACCAAATTTACAACTTGTGTAAAAATGCCATAATAAGCTGCGAAAATATGCAGTTAGATACCGAGATGGAAATTCCGACCTTTATTTCATTAATAAAATCAAACGACTAAATTGCAAAATTTAATATCTAACTAATCACGCCGTTTCGGTAGGCAGAGAGGACGGATCGCCAAACAACTCGGTCTTGGCACACACTTCTTTATTTATTTTTTATTTTATTTTATTAGGAACATTAGCAGGTTTATAACATAACATGCATAGAGAGAGAGAAAAAATAAGTAAAAGAATTAGGTTACAACCCAATAACCAATGTTCGCATCATGCAATAAAGATAAAGAAGGTTAAAAAGCAACAAACAAACAAAGAAAACAAAGAAAGGTTAAAAACAAAGAAATGTTAAAAACAAGGAAATAATAAGAGAAAATGTATATATATATATACACGTATAAACACATACATACATATATATACATACACATGCATATACACATATAAATACATACGTACACACATACATATACATAGTTGCATACATACATACGCATACATACATGCATACATACATACATACACACACGTACATTTGATATTAAATACAAATAATATGTAAGAGTGATAATGAATAAATAATTCTTGCCTCAGTCACATTCATACATCGTCTCATACATACTCTTCTATTATTTTGACTCTTGACATGTCCCGACTCGAGTATCTGATTCACTTGATCATACCATGTCTTCCTCGGGCGTCCCCGACTTCTGGTACCATTCGCATTTGCATCATATATCCTCCTTACACTTCGATCTTCACTCATTCGCTCTACATGCCCAAACCATCTAAGCGTCCCTTTCTTAATCTTACTCATTACGCTTACATCAGCCTTGCACTCTTTACGGGTCTCCACATTCCTCATTCAAATTTAATATCGTATAGAATAAATGTTTTACACCCCTTTAAGAGTATTTAAAAAACACCATTGCCAAAGTTTAAAATGTACTTACCAGTCTGAAGATGTAGCAGAGAGAAACTGGTTCGGTCTCACAGATTATAATTATTTACGATAAAGTTAGGAATCAAAAACTAAAACACAATTATTGCTAACACACGTTTGCGATAAACTTTTTAAAACCATACTGTACTTTTTTCAAACTCCTTGTTTACACTTTCCTTCAAAATTTGTATATAAAATAAATGTCTTTGTCTGGTCCATGTGTTTTTCATGTGAGAAATAGAGACAGATATAATTTTAATCTTGTTCATAAAATTTGTGACACACACCGGATGTATTCCAGACAGGCCGACATCTTGGCCCAGCAAAAGAACATCTTAGTATAGCAAAAGGACATACGAAATATGCAGTGTAAGCGACCGGAATTTAGCCCTTTCTGTATAACTTCGAAATTAGTAGCTACAGTTAGTATTGTCCATTTATGCCGACGCCCATATTTCAACTAGTGGTCAATCATTTAAGTAATGCAAAAAGGTAAAAAGTAATGGTAGGAAAGCAAACGTGACTCAAATATTACGACACCGCCCTTTCTATTAAAATGCAACTTTTACGGTCGAGTTCGTATCTCGCGGTATCTCGCCACCTGCATGGCTCGGCAAATATCTTTAATGGAAGAGATACGAGCGGGGCAACTACAGCAATGTTACTGAGCTGAAGTGAGACGGAAGGGGGAGTAAAGTTCCAGAATTTATTGTAAATTATTTAATATCTAAAGAAATAGAAATGCGATATGTTTTTTTTAAATGTAGATCGATAACTGAATAGTTTTTCTAGGATTACCTAAATTAAAGAGTATGTGGTGTAAAAAACAACTGAGATAAAACATAAAACACTCTTTTGTGTACCAGTGTTCCCCCTGTTCGGTGCGCGAGTGTTAAAGATATTTTTGTGTAGCTGAAGTAGTGCAATTTTATCGTAAATTTTTTTAAGTGGGGGAACAGTGAATTCTTGGAATACATTTATTGTTGGGTAGTAATACGGTTTAATAGGATAATTTTTTTTAATTGATTCGAGTGGTAGAAGGGATGATTTATATGCACCCCCCAAGCTATAATTCCATATTGTTGTACAGAGTGCGCAAGTGCAAAGTAAATTTATTTTAATATTTTTAATGAGATGGTATTTCTAAGTCTGAAGAATGTATATATTAGTTTCCTCATTCTGTTTGCTGTGGAGTTTATTAGATTTTTCCATTTGATTTTACTGTCGACAATTATTCTGAGATATTTTATTTGTTCTTTACTACGAATATGTATAAAATTTGAGTTACAGGGTGTGATTTTAAGTAGACAATTTCTGTCGTGAACTTTAAGGGGATGTTACCGCAAGCGCAGCATAATTGCGGTTTTTGACGCAGTTTTTTTATAAATTTCCATATTGTTTATAAGAAAATAATATTATGTTTTGAACAGATAATTTATTCTTCTAAACAATGAGAAAACAAAACGCTTTAAAATGTTTAAAACAATTGCGTAAAAAAATATTTACAGAACCTCTAAAAATAGCTTAAAGTTCGATTATATCCTTTAATTCTAAATGCAGAAGAATTTTAAATAAATACATTATCACCACGTCAATGTCGTCTAAACGATGAGAAAATAAAATTATTTTGAAAAGCATTAAAACAATGCTTAAATAAATAAAAACAGTTTTTTAATACTAAGATATTGTTCCTTGTATCACCGCATTATATAAATCACAACGCAAGTTATTAATCTTCAGTAACCGAGGTGAGTTCGACGTGAGAGCACGTTTCATTTTACAAAAAATAAATACGTAAATGTGTAGGCACATGAGAAAAGAGATCACACTAAAGGCTAGTCGTTATGTTATTATGTATCATTTCTAGCCCAAGTTGACTTTTTTACTATAACCACTGGAGCGACAGAGAGAATAATGAAAAATAGCTTCACTTGCTCGCCACCTTTGAAAGTTAATTTGGAAAAATTTCCGACCACATTAAAAAAATCATTACTCCATATTTGTATATGTAAACATATAAAAAAAATATACTGCTATGTAGCCAATAAACTCACCTATATTTTATTAATTATTTTGTATTTGTATAATTGATAGAAAAATTATAAAAAAATCGTAAACTTTGTAAATGCGCGAATTTTGTGCGTGAGTATATTTGAAATTGCCGCCAGTGGATATTTTGAATATTCACATTGAATATTTTCTACGTTTTATGTTCTCTATGACCTGTTCTACAACCACAGATCCAAATATACATTAGAAAATCATTTTTTTATATGCTGACATCAAGATAAAAATAATGCGTGAAAATTATTTTGTGTTATTTGGTACGTGAACCTGTTAAATTTGAATGAACTAAATTATGATATTTTATACATTTACCACAAAGAAGTGGTACTACATTAGGAAGATACATTAACTGTTTACAATTACCAATAAGAATAACTGCCCTACTTGCTTTATTTAAATCATTTGATCGTTTTATACAGATAGCCTATTTCACGATGTCAAAATCAGAGTGCTGCTTTTTAAATAATTGTGACTTTGAACTGGAGATTTTTATCCATGTTTTTGTGTTTCGTGATAGAACAAGAAACAAAGATTAAAAAAAAGCCCATATCATAGCAATAAGCTTTGCCAATCTTTCAGGATATACTTTGTAATTTGATAAAATCCTGTGGAATTCTGCCATTTTGTTTGGGAAAATACGAGATGACAGCTAGTTTAAGGTCGATACGCACCGGATAAATTATAATTGCTCAAATGATGGTGATGATTAAACCTTATATATCAAACCTGTTGTATCAGCGTCGATCGGCAAATAAAATCTTAGTGATATTTTTTTATCTAAAAGTTGGAAATCTAAAGAAAAATAGTGGAGAGGAAAATAATTGAGGGAACAAATAATTGATTTATTTATTTATTTACGCCCTAATGGGCTTTTACATTCATTAAATTAAAATTACAGTTGTATAATTACAATGGTAGAGCAGCATATTTATTTAAAAATTGTTAACACACTTCGTCATAATAAAAATTTATTCAATTTATGTTGGTTTTTCTCAGTAAATCAATACATAGTTTCATTTTGCCTCGCTCTAGAGTGATACTCTTAGTATCGCTCTGGTGAGAGACCACCATTCAGATTTAAACATTGCTTGAAATGTCTTAGTCTTGTTAAGTGACTAGATCTAAAAAAGCCTCTTTACAGAAAAATTAACAAAATATATAATTAAGACATAAAAATAAAACTAGTGTGATTTGAGATTTTCATGGCCAAAGTATTAACATGATTTGTTTTTGGGGTGTTATGCCGTGTCGCGCTACCTCCTTCTATAACTAACGCTGCCCAAAACGTTACAGATACAAAAGGTACAGCGAGACGGCATAACACCTCAAAAACAAATCATGTTGATAAAACAAGTTATTTAATGTGTACAATAGCAGGAAAGAATGAGAATACCTATGCATTTTTTAATATGTATATTTTAATGATCAGAATTGAAATATACATATTAAATGTCCACCAAACCTTATCAGATAGAACTCGTACCTTTGGGTCCTTTGTCGTTATAACATTTTTATGAGATGTAAAAAGAAATGACTTGGTCCTGTCATCCAGGCCATCGTTATTGATGTCCAAAGAAAGTTCATTAAATTTATAAATTATAATTTAATTTTAATTAATTTTAACTAAAAACAAGAAAAGAAAAATAAAATAAAAAAACCTTCAGTTATTCAATATGGAGAGTGGGGTGGTGTGATATGGGACCATACAATCATTGCATAATCCCACATCACACACGTCACATTTTTTTGTAGTTCGTTTGGTAATTTTTTTAATTGAACACCACACACAATTCAACGTTCGCCCGCTATGGACCGAGAAGTGGTTGCCTTCCAGGACAGTACGCAGAATCTTTCCTTGAGCTATTTGGCCAATGATCACAGTCGGAGTCGGGTTAATTTCCCTGTGACAGAACAGCTGAAGGAGATTCCTCGCAACCTCACTCCTAAATGTTCGATACAAAATGCATTTATTTTCCTTGCGGAGCTTTGAACTGTACAATATATACGCATTCTGCACCGAAACACTTAGTAGTCTCCTGAAAAGCTTCTTGTACCAGACCAGGTTTCGCTGTCGTTCAACGGGGTAGCCTGCCAAAAGCTGATCCTTTCTGTCAACTCCCCCCATTACCTTGTTATAGTCTAGTACAATTTGGGGTTTGTATTTCCAAGCCCCAAACTTTTCAACTGCCCCGATTTCTGCTTTATGGTAGGTGGACAACATACTTACCAAGCTTTTGTCCAACCAAACCATAACATTGAGGTCCCCGCAGTTCGAGTATACGAGCTCACCTTCCCTCAGTTTTGATTTGAGATTGGACTTAAATATACTGGGCACAAATTCTCGGTTCAACCGCAATGTGCCCATGCAATCCATCCCACTTCTTTTGAGGCATCGCGCTAATAATGGACTATTGTAAAAATTGTCCATTATTAGCGTGTACCCTTTGTTAAACAGAGGGCTGGCCAAATCGTATACTATCTTTGCAGTGGCCCCAACTGGGCAGATATTGTGAGCACCAGAAAAGTTGGCCTGTGTCATGTCTTCCGTTATGTCGTCTTCCGTCATGTCTTCCTGGTCTGGATGTGTCGATTCAGTCTGACTGGAAATGGTCTTCCCCGTATAAATTTGGAATTTCCAAAGATAGCCAGACTTGGACTCACAAAGCTCGTAAGACTTTATACCCGAGCCTGCCGCATTAGATTTGATCATCTGGACGAATCCCAAACGGCCTTTATAGCGGAGTAAGGATTCATCTAGAGAGATGTCTTGCTCGGGCAGGTATAAACTCTCAAACTTATGGGAGAGGTGGTCCAAGACGGGCTGAATCTTTTGTAACCTTCGCACAGATAACGGTACATCAGAAGAAAGAGTTTCATTGTTGGTGAAGTGAAGGAATTTTTTTATTAGAAGAAAACGATTATAGCCCATGGTTTTGCTGAAATAAGGCATGGCGGTGACGTCAATTGAAAAGAAGAAGTCTTTTTCAACGGGAAGGGGACAAATACCTTGATGCATTAGAAGTGCCAAGAATACGTACATTTCCTCTTTATTCGTGGGAGCCCATCTATTGATACGCGCATAGCGCTTGAATTGGGTTAGCGCAATGTGTTGTTCTGCATACCTGTTAGTCTCTCTTACGATCAGTTCAACGAAATCGGCATCGAAGATTTTAAGAAAGGCATCCACAGGTTTGCCCATTTCGTCGGTATTGAAAGTTGGTCCCGGCGTACCTGTGAATATCTCCCTTATCCCATTAAAATGTGAGATATCGCTGGACCAATCGAAAGAGTAACTATCAGATGGCAGAATCGAACGCATTGCCTCTCTATCTACCTGGTCTTGTCTTAGGTCTACGGCCATACCGGGGTTAAGTGCATTGTTCATACGATGATAAGGTTTTGGTGGCATGCATAAGTTATCCTCGTCGACGTCGCTCCCTTCGTCCAGATCCGTTTCTAAAACAACAGAAAACACAAATTAAGTTAACATTTCTACTTACTTCATTACACTAGTACTTACTCCCTTTGGTACAACGCTTTAAGATAATGAACTCTTGGCTCGATCAAGTTAATCAAATACTTGAGGCGCGCAATGTCAGAATAACACAAGGGCAGGTATAAATGAGTTTGAATGAAGAAAAGAGTGTCTGTGCCAAGACCGAGTTGTATGGCGGTCCATCCTATGCCTACCCGTGTAGCGAAATGGCGTTGTTAGTTAGTTTTATAACTTACGGTCTTCAAATGCCGACTGATCATGATGAAGAGATGCAGCTTCAAATTCACCCGCTCTGTCCATGCCTGGGTCTGAAATGTATATAACACAAATTGATTTAATGTGTCTTTATTTCAATTACGGAACGCCTCTGATATGACGTTTTAAAACAATAATCTCACTGTTTCTAAACACAGACACTTCCTGGCAGAACGGCATGTCCACCCACAGCTCTCTATGGTAGCCATGCTCCAGAGAGTGATCGCCCCACTAGCGTTCCCCATTCCACGATTTTCAAGCAATGTTCAATTCTGAATAGTGGGCTCTCACCAGCGCGATACTGAGAGTATCGCTCTAGAGCGAGGCACAATAAAACTATGTATTGATTTACTTAAATTATGAGAAAAACCAATATAAATTGAATATTTGAGGCGGGCTATGTCAGAATAGCACAAGGGGAGGAACGGATGAGTTTGAATGAAGAAGAGAGTGTGTGTGCCAAAACCAAGTTGTATGGCGGTCCATCCTCTGCCTACCCGTGTAGAGAAATGGCGTGAAGGTTAGTTAGTTAGTTAGTTTTATAACTTACGGTTTTCAAGTGCCGACTCATCATAATAGAGAGCTGCAGCTTGAACGTCACCAGTCCCCGTTCCATCCATGCCTGGCTCTGAAATGTACAAAACATAAATTGATTTAATATGTCTATATTTCAATTACGGAACGCCTCTGGTAAGATGTATTAAAAAAAACTCACCGTTTCCAAACGCAGACACTTCCTGGCAGAACGGCACTTCCACCCACAGCTCTCTATGGTAGCCATGCTCCAGAGAGAGATCGCCCCACTGGCGTTCCCCATCCCGCGATATCCCAGGTAACGGCTCTGGAGAAGTCGCCCGCGTTGGCACAGCGGGAGCCGTTGCTTGGGTCGTCGTTGTGCCAGCTTGCTCGTTGGATAACCACGGTGGGGGAATAGGCGATGGCAGCGTTGAAGGCTTGCCCTGTGAAAAGGGACACGCTACTCTCTCCGGAGATGGAATTCTGAAAACATATACATAAATCATATGAATCGTTGTCATTCACACGTGAAACAGTAAATAAAAAACAATAAGAATTGGAATAGCGCTGATTTTACTGCATGTGCATAATGCAGAGAGCGCTGATCCAACCAACTCTCACGGTGGCGGAAAGCTCTCAGGGAAAAAAAATAATATTGTGTAATGCATCTAAAGACGATAACTTACTTTCTTTTAGCTTTTCTTGCAGGCGCGGTGGGGAGCAAAATCCGCGCCGCCTGCTTCTTAAATTTACGGTTTTCCAGCTCCAGTTGGAAAGAAGCAGGCAGGGCCCTAACGTCCTTTAGGGCCCTGACGCGATCTTCCCGCACCATAACCAGAGCAGGGTCACTGTTAAAATAAATTAAAATATATGATGAGCTCTACCCCTTATCCACAGCAAAAAAAACCTTATTTAAAAACATTAAAAAATACTAACACTCCAGACCGAGCTGCCAGAGCTGCTCCACGTTGACTTCCACGTCCAGCTCGTACAGCCCCCCTCCCTCTGCCTCTTCCTCTGCCTTTTCCTCTGCCTCTCTGCATCGGTACACTTCTAATTAAAAATATTTCATGTAGATTTTATATTTTGAATCAAATCATAGATTTTTATATATCTTATCATATAAAAAATAGATATTTATACATGGATTGTGGAACACTTTCTTGTGGATTATTGGCTCTGTAGAAATTTGAAATAAGTAAATAAATTAATTAATTACAAAACGAAACGAAATAATCCCATATTCATTGTGTGATGGTAACTTTACATCAAATTTCATCTAATATTTTTCCGATTTTTTCGACATTTCTACTGAGTTATAAAATTACAAATATCTGGAGAAAAAATGACCACACCTAAATAAAATTTATAATTATCTCTTGGTAATGAATCATTCTAATAGAAAAACACTATTTCAAATACACAAGTGGAGTAATTAGGAATTGAATTGCAAATTAATAACTTAAAAAACCTAACCCCGCCAGAAATTATAGTTTCGTATCGAAAATATGCTAAAAAAAACCCGTTTTTTTAATCAAAGGAGTTGAAAACACATTAATAATTGAATCACGATTACACTAATATATATTATGGTGTTAAAACGCAAAAAACACAATTACTTACGGCATTTTAAAAGATGTGTAAATATAACCAATCACTCAAAACTCGAAAGTAAAATTTTTGGAAACAACTGTCAGTTAAAACCGCCAAATATTTATTCCAGAAGCATCTATTGATAATCGGTGTTGCCATAGAAGAAGCCAATTTTACCAGCTTTACAACGGAATAAATTACTGGCCAGGGACTGGTTTAAATAATATTATATTTAATTTTTACGAGTGGTACGTAATAAACGTCGAATAATTCGACATGCTCAATATTAGAAGAAAAAAAAACGTCGAATTATTCGACATGTTCGCTCGAGTGGATAAATCTCGTCTTATGCAATACTTCGCCAGCTGGCTGACTACCAGCGGCACAGAATATTAGAGAGTGCCCCTTCACTAGAATCGTATTCCTAGTTTTATTTATTCACGCCCTACTGTGCTTTTACATAAATTTCTAATTATACAGTTATATTAGTTGTAACAATAATTTATCTAATAAATTATGGTAAAATAAAATGAGTTTTTTTATTAAGGAGTGTTATTCTCGTATATTTCAATAATTCAAGTGTTTGTGAAGAGTTCGTTTCATTACTGATACGGAATCCCCAAATAAATAGACAACATTCTCAAATTTATAACCCAGATTATGCCGTCGATTTATAGGTGTGGTAGTTAGTTTGAAAAAAAAACACAGGTTATAAACTTTTTTGGATTAACTAGGCAAGATCAAAATAGAGTTAGTGGATAACACTGTCACTAATAAAATCGCTTTTGATTAACACGATAGTTAAACTTTTTTGATATGTTTCGACATCACGGATTTTTTTTAAACGTATCAAATGATTAGTTTGACAGAGCGCGGCGTTACTTCTAAGATGTAGGTACGTTCATCATCTACAAATAAATACAAAAACCGACCTATATAATCCTTAAATCTTTTTTCCAGAGGTTACTAATTGTTTAGAATGGGCAACAAAGAAAAGAAGAACAGGTATTCGCTAGTAAGCAGAGTGAAAAAAATCAAGAGGCAGAATAAAGAACACAGAAAAAAGGTGCAATTAATGCTTGCTTCTAGACTTAGCGACATACCATCTCTACCTATATTATAACAGGTAATTTATACACTCGTCTAATGCAAAAAATTAATTGAAAAGTGAATGAACATAATTTTTCTAATATTGTTTTTATTTCATCAGGAAATACTGAAAATATCAATAATTCGATGTCGGAAGAACCGATGTCACCTGAGAAAAATTCTGAAAAAGTAATAACTGTTTTAAACACATAATTTTTTTCTGAACGTATTGAAGTCGTAAAAAGAATTTCAAATACATATTATTTTCAATTGACGTAAATAAAGTAAAAGTTTTGTTTACACAGGAAAAGAAGAAACCAGTTATTCTGGAAGGAAGAAGAATAGTAGATATACATTTTTTTTAAATCAATTAAACAAAATTTCGCAGCACAACTCTCTTTATGAGTGTACATTATCTAACTTGGAGATAGTTGAAGAGAAGCAATCAGGATTTAATTCAGTATTGACATTTATTTGTAATATGTGCACGAACAAATTTAGTATTTTTACCTGCGAAGACGTGAAAGATGATATGAAATATTACTGATTCAATGGTTTCTGGAATTATAAGTATTGGATCTGGCTATTCTAACCTAAAAGAACTAACGGCAGTAGCAGGGATCCCTTGTATGAGTAACAGACAGTACAGCAAATAACATTAGGGTGGTTACAAGGTATAAGGTGAAAAAATATTTTCGTCCTAATGCCAGCCTGACCCCCCTAATATTTGCCACTTATCTAGAAAATAAGATTTGGAAAGTTTTAGCTCAATTGGATAATGTTAACCCGTGCCTCATCGAGATTAAATATGAAAAAACGATTTTTTGCAAAAAAAAAAACTTAATTTAATCACTTTTGATCAAATTTTGTTTCCTTTGAACATTATACATTATTAAACAATATAATAAACAACATCATATTTAATAAAATAATATAATATATACTTAATAAAACATTAAACAAACTTTTTTTCAACTTTGTAAATGTTTTTAGGAATTGCAAGTTAATGGTTATTATCTGGTTTATAGTTATGAGCTTATCAAACATAGATTAAACAATTCCGATTTAGAAGGAGCTGCTATGCACTGGGACGGAAAATTACTTCCAGATATTTTGAGTAAAGAAAATGTAGAAAAGGTAGCGGTTTTGATTAGTTGTGGGGATGAAGAACAGTCGATAGGAGTTCCAGGCAAGAGCTGTATTTTAAGCAGTTGAAGAGTGGGGGGCAGTTGAGAAAATCCAGGCAATGTGTTTTGATACCACTGCGGTAAATACTGGTCGCTTCAACGGAACCTGCGTTTTGTTGGAGCAATTATTAATCACCACCTCGTTCGCCACCATATTTTAGAAATTATTCTCAAATCAGTTTTTGATTTAAAAATTGGCATAACTACTGGACCCCACTCAAATATTTTTAAAAACATTCAGACTGGGTGGTCAAAGCTAGACAAGACAAAATACAAAACTGCTATTGACGATAAAAATATTAGACATAAAATAGGGAATTCAGATGAAATATCAATTTTTCTTACAGAACAATTAAAAAAACCAACAACCAAGGGATGATTACAAAGAATTAATTCAACTTTCGTTAGTTGTGTTAGGACGTACTCCCCCAAAAGATACTTTTTTAAAAGTTCCTGGTGCCATTCATCACGCTAAATGGATGGCAAAGGCCATTTATTGCATCAAAATATATCTTTTCAGGGATCACTGACATTTCTTTATTTTTAATAAAAATTTATGTAAAAGCGTGGTTTAACGCCCCCAAACCCACTTTGGCCCCCAACCAAGACCTACAATTTTTAAAATCTCTTATATAATATAGAGAAATCGATAAAGAACTTGCAGACAAGGCACTGTCTAAAATGATAAATCATCTGTGGTACCTCAATTCTGAGCAAGTCGCATTTTCTTTCTTCGATGAAAATTTAGAAAAAAGTGTCAAAAAAAGCATGGCTGTAAAAAGTCTACAATTAATTCCAATTGATTGACAAACATGTGATAGGGATGTGAAAGCAAAACTCAGTCTCCATCAAGTGGATAATTTTTTGGACAAAGATATCGATTTTTTTTTGTTTCTCATTAAACTCTAAATTTTTTCAAAAGATTTGAAATTGATACAGAATTTTTAAATATGGATCCTAATATATGGTGTGAAAATACACATTATTTAAAAGCAAAAAAAAATAGTGAACGGTTTCAAGGTTGTCAATGACACAGCTGAAAGAGGTGTAAAATTAATCCAAGACTTCAATTCCTCTTTGACAAAAGACGGAGAACCACGACAGTTTCTGTTACAAGTTGTATCGGAATGTCGAAAATTTTTTCCTGACTCTTCAAAAGCCACGTTATGTAAGCCATTACCACCTTAATCTGATAATTAATTTTAAATGTAAATAATAACAATAATAACTTTTTTCTTTCATAATGCTTTCTTTTGTATATTTTAAATAATAAAACTTTGAACATTATTTCTTCTTGTTTTTTATACCTTTTTGCATTTCTTTTCTCGTAAATCCATCATTTTCAATTTGGATTGTGCTGTATTTACTTTGAAAACAGTTTTAACTATACCCCTTTTTATGTACCAATTGAGAAAATAAATAAAGCAAAATCTGGACAGCACATGTAATTAAATCTTGCAATATTGTTAGGTATTTTATATTAAAAAAAATATTATAGAAAGTTAAATTTCAACCTTGATGAGGCACGGGTTAACCTTATCCAATTGAGCTGAAACTTCACCAATCTCATTTTTTAGCCAATTGGCAGCTTTTAAGGGGGTTAGCACAAAAAAATCCAACATTGATTTTTTGTAACCACCCTAAAATCACATGAAAGGGCGTGTGAATGGTGGGACCGTACTAAGGTTAAGACGATGGCAGAAGCCGCCAAAGAGGAGGCTACTTTAGCCCAAATTGCCGGTGATGTTAACAGGGATGGGGATGATAAACCAAAATCACGATTGGTGTTTCCAGGTGCAGGGCCAATTACACATTAGTAAGAAAAGTCATTGCATTTTTGCCGTTTGGACTGGCTCACACTTCCCTCTAAAAGTTGAGCGTATACTTCGAGATGACAAGTTCTGGGAAGAAAAAATGCAAAAAATGCAAAAAAGCAAAATTGGAATTGAATTGGAATGGAATTGAATTGGAATATTCAGTTTAAAGTTAATAAATCTTAAAAATATGTGCTGTACCCTTTCTATATTATGAGAAAGCGTTTTATACAATGGGGATCAAATAGGCGAATTATACTCTACCTGGTTTCTTACTAAAGAAGTGTACAATGTTTTCAAACATTCAAGTGACTTGAAACCACTCGCTGTTCTGCATATGAAACCAAGCATTTTTATAGCTTTCTTTGTTATATCATTTACATGCAGAGTAAATGTTAACTTTTCATCAAATATAACCCCCAAGTCGCTGATCTGAGCGACTGATGTCAATAGTACATTATTTAAAGAGTATTCATAAGTAACATGACTTTGGATTTTACGAAAACGAATAACTTGGCACTTTTGAATATTAAGAAATAATTAGTTGATCACACGCCAATGATACAATTTATCCAAATTAGATTGCAAAATATGGCAATCCTCTATAGTACGTATCATTCTATATATTTTCAAATCATCAGCGAAGAACAGAACTTGTACATCTTTAAATACACCAACAATGTCATTTATAAATAATAAAAACAGAGTTGGTCCGAGGTGAGATCCTTGGGAAACTTCACATATGGATTCGAAGATGTAAGATTCTACAGAATTTATTTTAACATAAAGCTTTATTTTACTAAGATAACTGTTGATCCAGATCAATAAGGTTCTTTTAATGCCCAAAAGACTTAGTTTATACACAAGAATATGTTTCCTAACTATATCAAAAGCTTTGGAAAAATCAGTGTATATCGAATCCACCCGATGCTTGTGGATAAGGGAATCAGTTACATAATTTTCATAAATGATTAAGTTACTTAAAGTGTTTCTATCTGAAGCCGTGCTGATTGGGAACGATTATTGGAGAAGCAGTCGATTTAAAACTTAATTTAAAATTAATGTGAATTGATTTTTAAAAATATAAACATAATATATGAATTAATTAATTTTTAACATATATAATGGACAACAGAGACATCTCTGGTCATTTTTGGATGGATTTTGCTCTGCAGGTGTGATAACGAATTACAGTCTCCTTTTTGCATTGATCAGTTGGATTCATCCAGTTTGTATCATTTGTCAAAAGAGGTCTATTGAAGACCTCTATGTTTGAAATATTTTTTGACAATAAATGTCACAAATCATGGCAGTACGTATTATTGCAATGTGCTGATTCTTCATTAATAATTCTACTCTCTTGAGAGCTTGATCTTATAATCTCATAGTGTGAACTAAAATATATTTTGTGCTTATCTGCCGTCTGCCACCGAATCGAAGATCAAGGAGCAAAACTTATTGCAAGTGGGATTCTCTGGTGAGTCTTTTCTGTTCATATGTATTTTGGTGGCTGGCTTAAGTTATTTTCTCCCTGCAGAGTGAATTCATTGATCAATCAATTTTTTTTTCATAGGGAAATAAAATATTCCTTGATGGTCAGTGTTATTTACACGCCAGATCATCATCCAATTATATTATTGATTTGTTTTTTAATGACATCTAGTAAATTATTATGTAAATTATTTTTACTATTCCTAACTGATAAAATAATAAATGATGGCCTTTATATAAAAAAATGAATCTTATGCTTTTTACATTACATAATTATTTGTTTTATGTAACTTTTTTGCAAAAAATAATAATAAATATTGAAAATGACCGATATTTTATTTATCTTGCCAATATATTCAGATATAATTATGATCAGATATTATGAAAATAAATACCGTATTGTTTTGACATCTGTCGATGAAGAACACGTCGGTTACGAGTCATAAGGTACTGCAAACCGTCTAGCAGTGTAGTTGATAATATCGATAATTTATCAAACAAGTTTGATAGAAATCTGATAATCTCATCTAAATCTCATAAAATCATCAGCTCCTTCTGCAATTCTGCTATCGAAATTTACCTAAAAAATGCATACTCAACTTAATAAACTTTATTTGAAAGACACTCATTATTAAGCGTTTCATGTTCAAACCTTACTCATGGGTACCATCTAGTGAATTTCATCGCTGCTCTGACTTCGCACTGAGTTGACCCGCATGTCGCCGCGTGTTCCCCGTTCCAACTTACTTCATTCCCCTCCGCCCCGAAATATTATTTCGGTTTTTGCAAATACCCCCTTAATGTTTACATTTACATTTCGCTGCCTTAGTTCTTGTATGTTCAATAGACCATTTAGCAAATTTTACAGGAGACGTTATTTTTGTTATACAGGCAAATTCTAAAAAATTATCGATTTTGGTCATTTCGATTAATACATATGTGATCCAGGAAATGTTTAAAGATCATTTTTCGAAGATTGAAGCTATAATATGCCCATATTTTGACTTTAAGGGTGGACGTTGAACATGGCTTGAAAATGATAAATGATTATTTTAGATATTAAACATATCGTCTGGAGATTGAACAATTCGGCTCCCATAAGTTTGAGGTATTTTTTGTTCAACTAGCCATTTAGTGGTAAATTGTATATACAGGGTGATTATCAGATTTCAAACACTTTACGTTTATCTTAGTTAGTAGTTGACTTAAAGTATTACTTTCAAAGATACAAACTGCTAAATGAACAAATATTATGTAAGTTTGAAAACAACATACTACTATCGGTTGTCGGTGCATGCGTGATGTGAAATATTCTTACGTCGTACGTATTACGGCCTCCGTGGTCTAGGGGTACTATTGACTAGAAATCCGGAGGTCGCGGATTCAAATCCCGGCGTGCGTAAGTAAATTTTATTTGATTTATTTATGTTATTTCACGAATAATTCTTTAAAAATAACATATAGTCTATTTGCGGCATGTTCCAGAGAGGAAGATATGGTGTAAAGACCACCATAAGAATTGAAATGGCTTTAGCCGTGTTTGATGACCAGATCTGAAAAGGTACTCACTTACCTTCTCTCTTCTCCTTCCTTCTCCTTCCACTCTTTCTCCTCTCCATCTCCTCCCCCTCCACACTACCTTCAGCCTCACAATATTTATTTTTTTTATTTTTTATACTAACTCCACATACGAAAATACCCCAATTGGGGATTCCATAGTCTCACTGGGTCCAGATGGTTGGGAGCAGTTGAGACTGTGTGCGGTATTCCATCGAAAAAAATCCCGAGTGATGCGTAAAATTATTGAAGTTCAATTTTCAGTTAAAAATTTGTTTTTTTTTTCATTGTTTCGTTACCTACATTTGATAAATGTAATTTTTAAAGTTTACTTACTTTAGAAAGATTTTTTTTTCTTTCGGAAAGTCTTATTTGCCGTGAGCTTATTATTTATGTTGATTATCGTGAGTAAAATATTATTTTTTTAAATACTTTAAGCTCTTAAAATCCTAAAATTATAATATCCCGCGATTTGGGTTATGGGTGTGCGCTATTTAACATCACATTTATTGTTGTTAGTCGTTTGCCTAGTTGGTTTAATTGTATTTCCTACATAAGAATATGTTTATTGTTTGTTATGTGACTAAAAAAAAACAATCAATCAGAAATTTTTAATTGAATAAATTCAAAATTGAAATATTTGGACTTGGTTTTCATCAGCGATCTCAGCAGTGATAACGAACAAAATATGTGTCGTAGATGTCTTTCAATCAGACTATGGGGACAGTCGACTTTTTGCACATTTCCATGTCCTGGCTCTTTTGTTGTATTTCTTGAATAAAAATAAGCTTTAATGAACTAATATAATTTATTAATACTCATTTGAGGTAAAAGTCCTTAGTTTGTAAATAAATAATTGAATAAATAAATAATAAATGAAGCATCCTGTATATTTGCCTTGCAAATTCAAGAAGTACATGTAAAATATGGTGAAAATGACATAAATGTAAAATATGGTGAAAATGAAAATGGTATAAATGACATAATTTTAAGACTTACCTTTCTATTTGAGCTACTGTTCTAAGGTTTATTGATTCTGGAGTCGGTGAAGTCAATTTTTAGTTCAGTAACAGTATATATTCTCAATTAAACGTAATTTTAGTGGAACAATTTCGTTGTTAGAAAACAACTAAAATTCAACATGGCCGCACATTTTAACTAGCCGACTCCTAATTGGTTGGGAGTGGAGATTGAACATAACTTCCTTCTAAATTCGCCGGCAGGACGTACGTGTTTTTCGCCGCGCGCCGTAATTTTAATTTATTAAATACTTTACAAGTCTACAAGTTTATCCTAATGGATATCAACGAGGAAACGAATGCGCTTCCTTTGCTAACGATGGCCATTGAAGTTCTCTCGATTAAAGTGGATCATTTAACTATTGAGTTGAATGTTGTTAAAAATATTCTAAAAACGTCACCAGTAATTGTCGGTAGTTTGTACAGTAGTTAAACTGCGGTTGCAGGTACATGTGTGCACAATATTCCCGTTCTCGCTACAGGCGACACACTCGGCCCGCCCGCGCCCCTCGTCACCGCCACCTCACCGCCCCCGCCCGCTACTACCGCAGACAATACAACTGCAACTGCCGGGGCCGGTCCCTCCGTTCCGTTCCCCCCGCACGTCGCCCCGTCTACTAAGCCGACTCCTACCTCAGATGACGCTACAAGTTTGGCCGTCGGAAAAATAATAACCCGCTCACAGGCTGCAAAAGCCTCCCAAAGAGGGAAAAAAAATGAGTAACGCTTCAGACAAGGGACCATCTTCCGCTTATGCTTCATTTCGAAGTACTCCTGATGTGACCCCCGTTGCGTCTACCTCCACAGCGCCTACCTCCACGCCATCTGATAGTGATGCGCTGCCCCCGGCCGGCGGAACTGATGTGGATGCACCACCCCCGCCCGATGGAGCTAAAGCAGATGCACCGCCCTTACGTCAAACTCCAGGAAGTCAACCTTGAACTTTGATTGATCGTAATCGTAAACGGCGTCCCATCACCGTACGAGGAAGTCAAAAGGACCAGGAGGAAGTGAAATACTTCCATCTTTACCCCTTGCATCCGGACACTTCAATTGATAACTTAACATCGCACCTAAAAACAATAAGTAAATCTGTCAGTATCTCCTCATTTAAGATAACGAAAATCAAAACGAGGGGAGAATATGCATCATTTACAATCGGTGTACCCGGGTCAGCCGTGGCAGAATTACTGCAGTCTAAGAATTGGCCTAAGCATTCATTCTTAAAAGAATGGGTCAATAAAGTAATAACTCCACGGCTACCAAATATTAAACCTAGTTGACAGTACAATAGTTTTCATTTCTTTTACCAAAACGTTAGGGGACTGAAAACTAAATGTTCTCTATTTTATTCTAACGTTTTGGTAAACAATTACGATGTAATAGGGCTCACTGAGACTTGGCTAAACTCCAGTGTGTTCAACCAGGAGTTATTCGATGACAGTTTTCAAGTTTTCAGAAAAGACAGAGATAGTGGTAGTGGCCACAGACAAGGCGGAGGCTGCCTTTTGGCTGTCAAAACTAAGTTTAAGGCCGAACACATGCCTGATCTGGAAGCTGTCATCGAAGACTTGTGGATAAAAATTACAATCGATTTATTTGTTACTTTTACATGTGTAATATATTTTCCACCGGCATCAACTCTGGAATCATATCAACTATTCTTCGATAAGTTTCACGAAAACGTGGATCTTCTCACAACAAATAAGAAATAAAACATTGTTCCGTGAGTGGATATTGGCACTCGAAAAATGCTGAAAATGTCACTTAAAAACCAAAAAAAGCTTTTTTTGAGCTTCATTAATGCGCAATAGGCTAATGAACATATTGGCATTCACTCAGTTTTGCAAAAAAGGTCTATTGAACATACAAGAACTAGGACAGCGAATTACCCTTCTATGTAGATTTATAATTATTGTTAAATATTTTAAAATTACATTCTTACAATACGGCCTTTAAATAATTGCAATATAGCCCAGCGCCTCGGGCGAAGTTTTTTATTGCCCTTGGGTCGCTGGCTTAACATTTTCCCATTTCAGATTTATATCTTTATGAGAATCTAGACTCTAGAGCTAAATCTGCGGACTAATGGGTGTATTTCTAGGTTGGCTTTCTAAATTTTGTATGGCGGTTGCCGGCCATACTATATAACTTAATATTTAAGTCTAATAATACGAACTGCCGCCTCCATCTGCGTGTAAAATTACGAAGAACATATGCGGGCGCACGTCTTCAATTTGGTCGTTCTGTGAATTCAAATCACGTAGATACCTAGGGACATATCAAACTCGTTATTTACTTTCACTTGCTGGGCTCTTTGATATAGATAGGTAACTATTATTTATCCACGATATAGCTTTGTCAGTTATTCCTAAATTATTTAGTTTG
Organism: Hesperophylax magnus; assembly: GCA_026573805.1. NCBI lineage: Eukaryota > Metazoa > Arthropoda > Insecta > Trichoptera > Limnephilidae > Hesperophylax > Hesperophylax magnus. The sequence continues at coordinate 133,682 of JAIUSX010000273.1, read as the reverse complement.
TTGATTAATTTTGAGTGTGAAACACTGTCAAAAGCTTTACGGAGGTCAATGAGTATACTTAAGCATTTTTCCCTTTATCCAATGCCTTATAAATAACTCTAGTTAATTCCACTATTGTGTCTTTCGTGCTCAATTTTTCTCGGATACCGTGTTGACTGGGGTAAATACATTTTTTGTATAGAAAATAGTTTGAAGACGTCACGCTCCATCAGAGTTACAAGGTCATACGGGAGATATAGGTACGCCCCTGGCCTGAGGAAACTGCGTGATGGTTAATTTGTTTCAATATTTAGGGCTAACGAATGAACGATGATGGTTGATTACAATTATATTGTCGCACCTTTTTTAAAATTTAAAGTTGTGACCATATATAATATTAATGGCATAGAGATTTTTCATTTATTATCTATGGTCAACCGGAAGGACCGTTTTATTTATGGTTAAATCCAAAACAAACTTTTCTCATACAAAAAGCCCGAAGATATCGATAGACTGTGTGTTATATCTATGTTTCGTGTCTTGCATTTTGCATCGTTGAACAATACCATTGTTATTTTATAAGCAATAATTATTAGCCTGAAACACTACTCCACATTGAAAAATCTCCTGTTAAAAGATACATGACGCCAACGGGACTCGAACCCGTGTCCTTTCGATTTCCGGTCGACAGCTCTGACCACTGAGCTATGGCGGCTTATCTCTTATCCGCGAAATAATTCAATATATACTAGTGTTTCATTCAACAATTACTGCTTGTTACATTTTTTATCCATAAAAAATCTTGTCTTAAACATTAGTTTACCAAAAAAAAAAAAAAATTAATACCATTGTTACTCCGCTTATCTGAAGTAATATTGTATTAATTGCATAATATTTGTGTTCCATTTATATAGTTTTGTGTCACTTCAGCGACCATCCATTTATATCCCGAAGTTAATCCCATTCTTGCAGTTCTACTTTTTTATTGGCGTTTCTCCTATAAGTTTGAATTGTCGCCTTGTACGTAAGTTGGTTCATGTTATATTGACCAAGTAAGACCTAAGCCCCTTAATTGGTGCATGTTTATTTTAGGAATTATTCGTATATACTGAGTTACCCAATATGTACATGTGTTTGTTCGTTGTAAATTTACAGCCGCCGTCACAAATGCCAACCGAGGGATTATTACACGGACGTATATATAGCTTTGATAAGGGGGGGGTCCGCAAATTAAAAAAAAATATATAAGGTCATGTTTTCGTGAAAAAAATAGTCAGTCTTAATCAATCAGCCTTTATTTTTAAATATTATATATATAAATCATTCAGTCTCTGATATTTGAACTAAAAATAAACATAACATAATTATCGCTCCTTATTTAAATAAAATCGCTTCGTTTATAACATAAAAAAAGAAATAACATAAAATAAAAGGTGGAAAACAAAATAACTTTTTTTTATACCTAATTTGTTAAGGTACACTAAACAAAAATACTCTTTCATCTTAAGAACAAATAATTTGTTTTAAAATTGAAACACCTTTTATTTAATCACATAACCAAATAATTTATTCTAAACTTTGGTCATATTGTAAGGCACTCTTTTTATTGAACTACAATTATAAAATTAAAATCAAAAAGTATCATCCTACCTACAATAACAAAATATTTTTAATGCAAATAATACTTAATGTATGAAAAAAATAAGCGTTTTCTCTCAAGCTAAATGAAGAGCTTTCATCTTAAGAACAAAATAATTTCTTTTAAACTTTGGTCGTATTATTATGACACTCTTTTTAATGAACTACAATATAATTAAAATTAAAAATTACCTACCTACCTACAGTAACACTAACAAAATATTGTAAATTCAAGTTATACATGAAAATAAATGTAGTTTTCTCTCAAACAAAAAAAACTGACACGAGATTCATTGTTTTACAACTACTATTAATTAAAAATTATCATTCCTTATTTCAAATAAATGGTTGTGCTTTTTTAAATAAGTTATAACTTCTTCGTAAATAATATAAAAAAATAAACAGTATCTAGGTATTACCTGTGTGAACATTATTAACGAATAACATAAAATAAAAGGTAGAAAACAAAATTACTTTTTTAGGTGCACTAATTTCTTTAGGTACCTACCTACACTAAACAAAAAATACTCTTTCATTTTAAGAACAAAATAATTTCCTCTAAACTCTGGTCATTTTGTATGGCACTCTTTTTAATGAACTACAATATAATTAAAATTAAAAAGTACCATCCTACCTACAATGACAAAATATTTTTAATGCAATAATACTTATTTGAATATAATGAAAATAAAAAGTGTTTTCGTGGCTCGCAGTTCAGTGCACCGAACATGTCCGACCGCAGGACGAAATCTCCCGAATTCAGTTTCGGTTTCGGCCGTAGTTTCGGCTGGATGGCGGCCGAAACCGAAACTAAGCCGAAACTCGTTTTTTGGCCGAAACTAGGCCGAAACCGAAAGTTCGGTCGGACACTACTTTAAAGTAATACATTTAGTCTTTTACGTTTAATTGCTAACTGATTAATAATTTCTTCGGAATCAAGTTGCACCGCCAGATCTCGGTGTACGCTCATTAAAGCCAGACCAGTAAGTCTTTCGTCGCCCATTTTATTTCTTAGGTAAGTTTTTAACCTCTTTAATGTAGAGAAAGATCTTTCAGGGGTTGCAGTGGACACTGGGAGTGTGGCTAAAATAATTAGAAGCTTTTTTATTAAAGGGAAAAACTGATCATCGCAGTTATCGATGGTGTCGATCACAGTTGCAGGTTTTTGTGCTACAGATTTCCAGTGATTGTGCCATATCTCATATTCACTCAGAAATATTGTGCCTTTATTTTCCCCACCCAGAAATGTTTGTGTAATCTTGTTAAGATTTTCTTTTATCCTGGAGTCATTACTGGTTTTTTCAGGTAGCAGCATTTGAATTCCTTCGATCGTCGATTCATGTGGTTTAAAACGAGCGTCGAGTTCTGTAATAACATGATCAATGAAAGGGTAAAACACATTTCGTCGGTAGTATATTTCGGCAGTTTCTGCTGCAATATTATTGTGCAGGGTTTGCCTTCCAGTTATTCTTGGCATTACTATATCGCTTGAACTCATCTGCTGTGCTTGCTCAAAAAGAATTGCGAACCGACTTTCGTTCCGAACATTTAGTAAAGTCGTTTTTACATTTTTTGTATATTCGCAAATGTTGGTCCGCTCCCCGCACTGTGGCGGACTTAAGAAACTATCGTATTCTACAATCGGCGCGGTGCAATGGGGGGGGTCCGGACCCCCAAGACCCCCCCCTTATATACGTCCGTGGATTATTATGTTCATCTGTTTACACCGAACGGTAAACTTTTACTTTTTCCTATTAGTCAATTCCATTAGGTATTACATCACATATTTTTTCTCGCGTTTGCTTATTGTCAATATAGTTTATTTTACTCTACACCTTGAAATATAAACCATTGTTGTATATTTAGTTATGTATACCATATCTGGTCATAAAACACGGCTAAAACCGTTTAAAGCAACTTCCCTGTTCTAAATGGGGATCCAGAGTGATACTGAGAGTATCTTTCTCTCAGATGACCTTGGAACAACTGGTTTGACTCCCTCAAAAGTACACCATGCTAAAGTTGACAGTTCTAAACTTACACCAAACTTGTATTGTCACGATAATAACTCATTTAAGTAGGTTAATCCAGATAAGTATATTTACTGCCAGTCAAGTTTGTGCATTTGTGAAGTTTTTTTTAAATTATTTTTTTCTTAGGCTAGCATTACACTTGTAAGTTTTTACGTAAATTTACGACTTCTAGCCAATGGGCGCATTGGATTTTCAAAATGCAAGATGCCCATTGGCTAGAAGTCGTAAATTTACGTAAAAACTTACAAGTGTAATGCTAGCCTTATAACGGCAATAAAATAATATCGCCAAAGATTTATTTCCCCCGTCTAAACTTTTCGTGATTGTATTTATGATATCGTCTATGGCGTCGGTAGTAGGTACTCAGGTTTTGTCTAAAACCATACTGAGTTTTCGATAATAGGTTATTATCTTCTAGGTATTTCATAAGTTGTATTTTTAGTACTTTTTCCAAAATTTTAGAAAAGGTACTTAGAAGGCTTATCGGTCGAAAGTTATTGATATCATTTTTACATCCTTGTTTATATATAGGTATGACAGTTGCTACTTTAAGGGACGTGGGAAATATGCTTTTAGTTATAGACAAATTGATTAGATGTGTCAGTGGGAAGGCAATTTCTTCACTGAGATGTTTTATTGCATTTGCTGAGATTACTTCATCCCCCGATGATACATTTGATTTTAAGGAAGTAATTATGTTGTTATATGGTAAGACTGTATCTACCTACTGCGTAGGTATACCCAACATTATTGTAACGTGCGAGTGCTAAATAAACAGCCTTGCAAGCAACTGCGTGTTTACTTTACCTCCGTACATTACAGATGTCGTCAACGGTTATTTGTTTGAAATTTAGTTCCCTTTCCAGATTGCTAGCTTCATTTGGTTCGACTGCATCATTTTCACAAGGTGTAATTTGTTTTGCTAATTTTGATCCAATGTTTGTGAAAAAAATATTAACGTGATTAAGAATTTTGTCAGGGTTTTCAGCAAGTAGAGTGGGAACCTGGTTTATGTTCAGTTCATCGATTTTTGATGTATTACTGGTGGATATAGAATTGGTCGCTTCATTTAAAATTTGCCACATTTTTCTGGGATTATCGTTAGGTGCTTCTATTTTATTTTTATAGTAGGATTCTTTTGTGGTGTTAATGATGTTTTTGCAAATGTTTCTATATCTTTTGTAGTATCGTAGTTTGTGTATATCATAAGGATTTTGCTTAAGTTTTTTTATGTAATTCGTCTCTTTTTCGTATACAGTTTATAATATTCTGTGAGATCCAAGGCTTGATGTGTATATTCTTATGTGAAATTTTCTTTACAGTTTTTTTGGTATTTGACACTATGTTATATTTGATAATATCAATGAAGCTATCCCACGCATCATTTGTGTAGTCAATATTATGTAATTTATTCCAATCAGTACATTGCAAGTTTTGTTTAACTGCATTCCGGCGTTTGTTTCAGATTTTTCTATTGTCGTCGGTCTATTTCGAGTTTTTCTTTCTTTTTTTTGGTTTATAGCTAGGATTGTTGTAAAACGATCAGTTATTGTTTATTCGTAAATGACAGATTGCGTACGTTTTTTTGTTTTACTCATAAAATGGTCAATACAGGTTTTGGAATTGTCGACTATTCGAGTCGGTTCATTTATTGGGCTTTAAGACCATGTGAGGCTAATGTCGGTAGATATTCATTTTTTTGAGGATGACCGTTATGTAGAATGTTGATGTTTAGATCTCCAATAAGAAATAAGTTTTTAGTTGCTTGTTGTAAAGAGAGTTCCTCATCCAAGGATTCATTAAACGGATCTAAATTGTAAGATGAAGGTGATCGATATATTGCTAATATAGTTGACTCCTTTCCAATTTTAATTTTAAGACAATTGGCATTTATTATTGTGGTTTCTTCCACTTCAGCTTTTATTTCATTTTTTACGTATACAATTACGCCATCATTTTGTTTATTACTATTTAAGGTTGATTAAGTAGTATATCCAGCAATTTCCAACGATAAATATTTATCGTTTATACAACATTCAGTGAGGATTATGATGTCAAAGTGGAGTCCAACATTTTTTAATAGAATTTGCAAACCATCAATTTTTTTTATTTATGCTTCTTATATTTGTATGTAAAATTTTGAAATAATTATTTTAATTCGTCAAAACCTTTGGTTCAGAGGTAATTATTGTAGTATTCATTTTAGCAAACTAAATTCTTAGTGGATGGAAAGGTTTTTTTTTAAATTTATTTTAAATTAAATTTTTCTCACCAAGTCATCTAAATGCCAAATTTAAATGATTTTTCCATGTTGCTGTTTCCTTAGCATAACTTTTCCTTGTTTATACCATAAATATTGGTAATTTTTTTCCTTGGCTATTTGTTTAGCTTTTCATAGGATCTCTTTGGGGCTTAGTTCTTCGCCGATGAAAATTGGAGATGTTGTTAGATCCTTGATGTCTTCGTAATTTATGTTTTTTTTTCAAGGAGGGAATCTCTTTGTCATTTTTCTCAGAAAGTGAAAAGTAGTTTAGGTGGAGCCCCATTTTGTCTATCTGAGACTCGGATGACGTTAGTTATATCCGTGTGTTTAATAGTGATCCCAGCTGCTGCAGCAACTTTTCTTATAATTTCAGCTGGTTGTTGCCTGTTTTGTTCCCAGGTTTGGAAATCCCAACTATTTCTAGATTATTACCATTTGAAATGGTTTCAATGTCGACGAGTCTTATTTCAAGTTTTTTATGATATTGTTTTTGTCGGACAGATCTTTTTTAATATTTTCGAATCAAGACCGAGTTTGTTTGGCGGTCCGTCCTCTCTGCCTACCCCTGCGGGGAAACGGCGTGATGGTTAGATAGTTAGTTAGTTTAGTTTGTATCACTTAGTTTAATTTATTTGCAACATCCATTTTTTTTTAAAGTTCATCATATTGAGCACTAATAAACTCAATGCTTTTTGTAGTTTCTGTGGTCTGAGATTCAATTTTAATAAATATGTCCTTTTTCAAAGCTTCAAATTTTTTATCAATGTATTCGATTATTTTATCCAAGCTTAGTTTTTCTTCAGAAATTTGGTTTTTGCTTTGAGTGCTAGCATCACTACAATATTTTGTTCAGAGATGCCCCTCACAAAAATTAAAACTGGCAAACACTGTGTAATGTTTATTGTTGGAACTTGATTGGATAGACAAAATTTGACGTTTTGAGGTTATATTATTTTCATTAATTTACTTATGGCACAGTAATCACTTAGCTTTTCAACTAACGCTTTTAAATATTTAAAACTTAGTGCGTTTATTCTTTCATTAACAAGTTTTTTGTGTTTTTGAATCACTATTATTTATTTTGCGATTAGATTATAAGGATCGCGGGAAAATACTGAAGTTGTCCATGGAATTAACATTGCACTTAGTTCTCTATAGGAACTGAGCGGTCTCTCGTCTGTTGTTTCATTGGTGAAAACGGCCGTGAAATATTGTAAATTTTAATCCAATTTTTATTATGCATATGTTTTTCCCGCATGGTTATTTATAGCAAACATAATTCAAGGCCATGGAACTTCCGAACCCAGAGAGTGTTTCCATTATGGAGGAGCCATTGTCCCAGGAAAAGCGTGGAGGTGAAATGCCGTACACAGATATAGATATCTACCTTCCGGATGTGAAGAAGGAATGTTTGCAGTATGCAGAGAGTACTCCGACAACCAGTAAGATGAATTACGAAAATCAGAATAATAATAATATTTCATTCCAGGATGTGGGGAGGTTAGTGCAATCCCACACGTCCCATATTATACAAATAGATATAATTTTTTGTTTTTGTTTTGTATAATACATATAATAAATTAACAAATAAGGACAACTATGCAGGGTGTGGTCTTGAGTGCGCTTGGGCCCAGCGCTCACTCAGGTGTGGCGCTTGGTTCTGGTAGGCTGCGGTCACCAACGTGTTGGCGGAGGCCATTAGCCGCATCCTGGCTCCAGTGACCCGGTGTCTCATCAGGCCGGCCAATCCATTCAGTCCTAGTTCCGTGAACATTGTCGATGCACTGCTGTATCTTCGGTATCCAAATATTATTCTAGAGGCGTCATTGTATTGAATTCGGAGTCGTTCCATCGAGCAAATTCGGTAGTGACACCATGTCTCACACGTATACAGGCCAGTACAGAATGCGTTGAATAGTATTTTTTTAACGGTATTGCTGCATTTGCAAAATCTGCGGGCAATCATATTAGACACTATGCTTAGGCTTCTCCTTTGTCGTTCGATATCGCCATCGTCTAATAGGTCTTCATTAATAATGTGCCCCAAGTATTTCACGTTCGAACATGTATTTATTTTTGCCTCGTTAAGGTATACGGGAAGCTTCTTGCTTGTATCTTGACTTTTTCCGTGGTGGAACGCAATCAATTCCATCTTTTTCGGGTTGTACATCATATTATGCTGTTTTCCATATTCTTCACAAGTGTTTAGGAGTAATCTTAATCCCTTGATCGACGGAGCTAGGAGGATCATGTCGTCCGCGTAGCATATATGATTCATACATATACTGTTAACACGACAGCCCGCTCTGATGTCCAGGCGACTTGAAAACTCGTCCATGTATACATAAAATAGAATGGGGGACATACACCCTCCTTGCCTTACTCCTGACCGCAAATATATCGGCTGGGAGTATGTAATTGCCCACCGTACAACATTTTCCTGCTGGGAGTGCCATCGGGATAGTATGTTTATAAATAAGGTAGGTATATTCCTAGCTTTCAATTTATCCCATAATTTTTTTTGACAGACCCTGTCAAAGGCTTTACTTAAGTCTAAGAAGCACCCGTATACGGTAGTTTTTCGTTTCTTGTAGAATTCTATTATTTGCTTCGCAGTATACATTGCCATATTAGTGGACAATTTACATTTAAATCCCATCTGGTTATCTTTAAACATTAGTTTATCATGTATCTCATTTAATATTACCCTTTCAATTAATCTTGCAGTTATAGTTGCTAAAGATATTGGCCGGTAATTGCTGGAGTTAGTCATGTCAGGCTGTCCCGATTTCAGGATTGGAGTTATAATCGTTTTCGTCATTGATATTATAAACGTCATAATATTATAAACAAATAATTTTGATGAATTCTTTCCCGTTTCTGAATGATTCGCAGACAGGACATATGTATATCATTATTTATGATGTCCTCTCTTGTCGTTCATTAGTTATCCTGGTATTTCCTTTAAAATGTATCTTCACAGTAAACTGTCAAACTTATCAAATTTATAATGCTGACAAAATCTTTAATATCTAAAGTTAATACTTTTCCATAAATGATATAAATTATTTATGTTTGTCCATTAAAATATGTTTACTTGATGCCCAAAAACATTTCATTTACAATATATAATAAACCAAAAAATATCAATTCTAAAGGAGTGCAGGAAAATTACTTAATGTTTTACTTCTTGAAGCATCGGTCCTTAAGCGGACATCTGGGGTCCTTTTTATTTCTTAAATAAACCCCCAGTTTTTTTTCCGCGTGTACAAGATTAATCAATGATTTCTTCGATCTTAAATTTATATGTTTATATATTTAAATCAAAACAATATGTTTTCTTATAACTCCTCTCGGAGAAGGAAGGCCGTAATTTTTAATGTAATATGTTATTCGTATTTTCATGTCAACGTAGGTATTGTTGTTTTGTTTATCCAGGTAGCATTAATGTGGAGACTATTACCATCAAGACAGAACCTGGACACCGAGAAGAGTTTGGAAGTGGAATTCCTTACTCACATATTGACATAAACCTTCCGGATGTTAAAAAGGAATGCTTGGAGCGCTCCGATAGAATTTCCCACACAGCAGGTATAAGCAATTTTGGTTTGCTATAGTTAACAATTCGTGCTCTCCTAATTTATGCGTTTTTATGAATTTACCGTTCTAACGAGCTTTATCCTTAATCATTTTCAGACTTGTCAAACGTGAAGACGCATCCTAGGGATAAAATATTTTTTTGTTCCCATTGCATTTATTACTGCTATCTTGAGTCAACATTACAAATGCACATGAGCACCCACAGTGCAGAAAAACCTTTTTCATGTTCCGACTGCAACTTTTCGTCTAGAAGAAAGTATTCTCTTAAAAAGCACATGTTTATGCACGGTAGAATAAAACCTTTTTCATGTCCCGACTGCAACTTTCGATGTATTACAAAGGGGGATCTAAAAAGGCACATGTTTACACACAGTGCAGAAAAACCTTTTTCATGTTCTGACTGCAACTATTCGTGTAGTAGAAAGGATTATCTTAAAAATCACATGTTCAAGCACGGTGGAATAAAATCTTTTTCATGTTCCGACTGTAACTATATATGTTCTACAAAGAACCAAATAAAAATTCACACGTTTACCCACAGTGAAAAAAAACCTTTATCATGTCCCGACTGTAACTATTCATGTACTACAAAGACACAACTACAAATACATTGGTTTACCCACAGTGGAAAAAAACCGTTCTCATGTCCCGACTGCAACTATCTATGTTTAACAAAGTCGAGACTAAAATATCACATGTTGAAACACAGTGGAGAAAAACCTTTTTCATGTCCCGACTGCAACTACCTTTTTTCTTTGAAGGGGAGTCTAAAACATCACATGCTCAAACACATTGGAGAAAAATCTTTTTCATGTCCCAATTGCAACTTTCGTTGTTATACAAAGAGGGATCTAAAGAGGCACATGTTTACACACACTGCAGAAAAACCTTTTTCATGTGCCGACTGCAACTATTCGTGTAGTACAAAGGATTGTCTTAGAAAGCATTCTTTTAGAAAGCACATGTTCATGCACGGTAGAATAAAATCTTTTTCATGTCCCGACTGCAACATTCGATATTGTACAAAGTGGGATCTAAAAAGGCACATGTTTACACACAGTGCAGAAAAACCTTTTTCATGTTCCAACTGCAACTATTCGTGTAGTAGAAAGGATCATCTTAAAAAGCACATGTTCATGCACGATAGAAAAAAATCTTTTTTATGTCCCGACTGTGAATATTCATGTTCTACAAAGAAACAATTAAAAATGCATACGTTTTCCCACAATGAAAAAAAACCTTTGTCATGTCCCGACTGTAACTATTGATGTACTACAAAGAGACAACCAAACATTCATACGTTTACCCACAGTGGAGAAAAACCTTTTTCATATGCCCATTGCAACTACTCGTGTGTGAGAAAGGATTTATTAAAAAAGCATATGTTTACCCACAGTAGAGAAAACCTATGCATGTTTTACAAAGGGACAACTAAAAATTCTTGCCTGCAGATATATAATATATATTCTAAGCCGTTAATTAATACCCCCTTAATTGAAAATAACTCGTGTTTGTTAAGGGAGTATCGTCTTTAGTTTTTAACATTTATTAATTTTAGGGATACTACCATACGTACTAACTTATGAACATATGTGTATATTATAACGGATGTATCTATAAAATATTGCGTATAGACACAAAATGTTTATATATATTTTACAAAAAAAAAATTGTAATTCCTGTGTATACATATTTTATAACACTGATTTTTATACGATAATATACAACACAACCAAATTAGTATGAGGTTAAGTGTATTTTAAGTTGATCCTTTAAATTAAATTTTTTTTTTCAGCATTCATTTTTTAAGGGAATTTGTTAAAAAATTTTATAGCTGAGTATGTGTAATGGTATTATGCCGTTGTTATATTGAGTTACGGGATTATTATTTGTCCCGTGGTTTTCGGTCTTGTGCTCAATTACTCTCTTTTTAGTTTATCTTTGTGGATTTGAAGTAATGCATTTTTGATAGATCCTATTTAATTTAAAAACTTAAAAATTCTTGAAATTTAATTATTTATTTAACGCCCAGAGGGCTTTTACATGGTTGGTAGTGTAATTTTAATTTGACAGATACTTTGAAACATAAAAAATAAGAATAAAATTACATTTGATAAAAGCTATGCAACAAGTCATACAAACACAAGAAACAAAAACAGAAAATTACAGCTGTTTGTAGGTTTACATGATGTGTTTAGGAGTATTTTTGAAATAAATGTTTTAAATGATCCACAAAACTTGCCAAGTTGGTATTGAATATGTCAACATCACCCAAGTAATGATTTCCCATGGTGTGAAGTCGTTGTATCGGAGAGTGGGCAATGTAGTTACGCTTATGTGTGCTGCTGTAGAATATTGTATTTTGTCGTGTTGTTACTGTGGGTGTATGTATGTTTATAAGTTGCAGGAGTTCACAACAGTCGAATTTAGAGTTAAGTATTTTTAATAAGAACGTTAAATCGTTTATTTTACGTCTATCTTCCAATGTATGTATTTTTAGAGTATTTAATAAGAAATTATATTTTAAGTCTTCTACAGGGATATTTAATAAAAAATTTATAAAACGTAGAATTGTTTTTTGTATTCGTTCAATGTTGTTAATGTGAATTTTGTAAGATGGACACTTGTGACAGAAATGACAGGATATAAAAATGACAGTTACAACAACTGTCCTGTGGGCATGAGTGAATGATAAGATTAGGACAGTTTTGAGGAGGAGTGACTATGCTTATGGAGAAAAGTAAGTATTTTGTTTTTTCAATATTAAGAGTCAGAAGGTTGTCGTCTAACCAATGTTTTACTTTATTTAGGCCCTTATTTGCTTTTTCCATACTTGAGTTCCAATTTTCAGCTTCAAAGATGATTACCGTATCATCAGCAAAAGATATTATAGTTCCATCAATTGCCAAGTTACATAAAGTGTTTATATATATTAGAAAGAGAAGTGGGCCTAATACACTGCCTTGAGGCACACTGTACGTGATTGGTAAACTTGTACTTCTATATTATTTAGCAGAATTTATAAGAGACGATTGCGACCTATTTGTTAAATAGTTCTCAAACCATTTAAGGGGAGTACCTTTTATTCCTACCTGAAGGAGTTTCTTCAAAAGTATGCTATGAGAGACAGAATCAAAGGCTTTGGATAGATCCAAAAAATAGCAAGGGGCTTGCGGCCTTTATCAATGTTATTTGAGACTACTTTTGTAAAATTTGCAATTGCATCTGCGGCTCTACGACCTTTGCGGAAGCCATATTGATTTCCTGACAGAATGTCATTTACTTCAAGAAATTTGTATAGCCTTCGTTTTTCCGTTTTTTCAATTATTTTTGATATCGGACTCAGCAAGGATATTGGTCTATAGTTATTCACTGACGATCTGTCCCCTGACTTATAGATAAGAATAATTGTTTAGTGTTTTAAAGTACTTTTCAGAGCAAAGTTGGTGTTATTTTGTAAAAAAAAAAATATTTAGTATAATAGGTACACATATTTTCAATTGCAATTCACATAATATGATGAAATTATAAAATTTATGCAACCTCAAAAAAAGAAAAAATATATTTCAAAATAATTCTATACACAAACATCTACGAGTTACAGAAGAAATTATTTTTTTTATTAATAAACTACATTATCTTTACCGATATTGTAAGAAAAGCTAAATAACCCGGTATTTCGTTTAGAATATACGCGATCTAGAAATAAAACAAATAAATTTAAATATTATCAAAAAAATGTAATAACTAGCTTAAACGGTAACCCAAGGTCTGGGATGAAAAAGACAATCTAATGGGAAAACCTAAACAAAATTTAGTTAAAGCAATCCTTCAACACATGGGAAGCCTAGGAGACACTAACATCTATCTGATAAATTTGCTACAACATTTGTAAATGAAATACAAAATATAAGAGACAAAATATGGTGTTAGATATTTTCATTTTGGGAATGTTGCCACCCCATACTTATCTGCCACGGTACTGCCCCATCCTGGGATACAAAGTACTCTTTAAATATTCCCTCACATGATAAGCACGTTGAGTATGGTTTCTCCTGATTCCATTCAATGGAATTAGAGTGTAAATACATTTTTTCGTTGCTTAGCTCGAACGTGGTGCCCAAGTAGTTATGAAGGCAGCACGATGCCAGCTATTCCTTCCACCATTGCTGGTTGCACTTCCATTGGACCCTGAAAAACGCGCCACCTAGCTCGTAATATGCCAAATGCATTTTTCACTATCCTTCTGGCTCGAAACAGCCGATAGTTGAAAATTTTATTTGGTTCATTGTTCAGCAAGGCGTTTTTGTTGTACGCTCTCATTAAAAAAAGATTTCAGCGGAAACGCTTCATCACCCACTATAACGTATGGTAACGGTTCCGATCCTGTTACCAGTGGTTGATCTGGTGGTATGTTTAACTTATTTTTATCTAATAATTTACCGCCTGGAGATTTTTCAAAAATTCCCCCATCACTGTTTCTTCCATATGAGCCAACGTCTACCGTTATAAATTTACCATAAGCATCTACTAAGGCCATCAATACTGTGGAATTTTGACCTTTATAATTCCTGTAGTCTGAACCGCCATTTATTGAACACTTAATATAAATATGTTTACTATCTAGAGCACTAATGCAATAAATATAATTCCAGAATTTTTTTAAACTATTCGCTTTTTTTTCCACATTTCTGTTGTTGGCTGGGGCATTACCTTCGGTCCAAGATGTTTCCAAATAGCTTCACAAACTTCTTTGAATATATTTTTATAGTGGAAAATCCTATGCGATAGCTGAATCCTATAAATCGAAATGAATTTCCCATAGCCAAAAATCTGTGGGTAATAAAAAAAATATGATTGTTTCAGTTGACCAGTGTAAAGACGACTGGAGTAAATTGCGCAATTGCTACAACAGTGCAGTTAAAAGGCGCATTAAGAAAAGTGGTCAAGCGGGGAAAGTGATGGCGCCTTGGAGATTTAAAGAGCAGATGTCATTTTTAAAGCCGTATTTGGAAAGACATCCCACCACAGGCAATCTTGATGCCACATCTGTTATAGATTTACCAGACGTTTCATCTCCTGAAAGTCTTGATCTTACCATGACGCTCACGACCAGTGGGGCGTACAAAAGAAATGTCTTGATGCAACTGTGGCGGAAATTATGGGAATGATGAGAAATTCCCAGGAAATAAGGCAAAAAAGCAAGATCTGGACGAAATAGATCACTTTTTTCTGGGCATATGCAAGACGGTAAAAAAAAGACCAAAGATAGACCAGTTGAAAATAAAATCAACGATTAATTCGGCCATTCACGAAGCCGAGCTCAAGCAGCTGGAAGGGGAGGAACAACTGCGTAGCTATCGCTACGACAACACTATAATGTTGACCTGGAATAAAAAATATTTAATTATTTTATTCATGACTGTCAACATTGTAAGTGTGGTCTCTGTTGTTCCTCCTCCAGCTGCTTGAGCGCAGCTCATGGCTGAATAAAGATTCGGTAGCTTTTTTACCGTCTTACAGAAAAAAAATAAGTACATCGTCTAGATCTTGTCCAGATCTAGCGAACAAGACGCGAACTGAACCACGAATTAGTTCACTTTCCCGGCCGTGATTCCGTGCAATTCTGTCGTAATACAGCTGTTTTGGAAACATGAGTAAGGCCGACATACTATAACTAATATAGCAATCTTTTCACACTTGTTGTACTGTTATTATACATATATACTTTTTTTTAAATTTTTTTTTTTATTTTTTTTTATTTTTTTATTATTATTTTTTTTATTCAGTGAATTTTAAGAATTACAATTTTTGTGTACTTAATAACTCCCACACTAGGCTAATGCCCGTGTTGTGGTAGTCATAATGCTATAAATTACAATAAACCATATGTTGTAGTGAGAAAAAATAAAACATAATATAGAAAAAAAAAATAAACATATTTAAGGAAAATATAAAACAAAATATATGTTTTTTATACATGCAAACATACATAGATACACATATTTAGATGCTCAGATATATATACATATACATACATACATAGACATACATATATGCATACATAAATATATTCATGTACAAAAAAAAATATATATATAAAAAAATAAATATATATATATATATATATATATATATATATATATATATCAGTAATCGGAGTTATGTTGTATAGTAATTCTGTTATGTCTTCCATTATTTGTTTTGCATTAAATTTAACGTTCTTGATTTTAACAGTAGCTAAACATGTGTTATAATTCAAGGTATAATCGATACTGTAATTATAGAACATAGTAAGAGATTTATAGTTGGTTATGTTACGACAGTAAATCGCTGTCCTAGTTCTTGTATGTTCAATAGACCTTTTTTTGCAAAACTGAGTTATGAATGCCAATATGTTCATTAGCCTATTGCGCATTAATGAAGCTCAAAAAAAACATATTTTTAAGTTTTTAAGTGACATTTTAAGCATTTTTCGAGTGCCAATATCCACTCACGGAACAATGTTTCAGTTCTTATTTGTTCAATCTCCTGGATATTGAACATTCAAACACTCAAAGTTATGAATATAATATTTTTTTAAAAGTTCATAGATATTTGTTCAACATCCCGCAAAAGGTTGAGGTCTTGAATGTTCAATCTCCACTGTCAACTAATCAGGAGCCGGCTAGTTAAAATGTGCGGCCATGTTGATTTTTAGTTGTTTTCTAACAACGAAATTGTTCCACTAAAAATACGTTTAATTGCGAATATATACTGTTATTGAACTAAAAAATGACTTCACCGACTCCAGAATCAATAAACCTTAGAACAGTAGCTCAAATAGAAAGGTAAGTCTTAAAATTATGTCATTTATAGGCTTTTTCACCATATTTTACATGTACTTCTTGAATTTGCTAGGCAAATATACAGGATGCTTCATTTAGTATTTATTTATTCAATTATTTATTTACAAACTTAGGACTTTTACCTAAAATGAGTATTAATAAATTATATTAGTGCATTAAAACTTATTTTATTCAAGAAATACAACAAAAGAGCGAGGAAATGGAAATGTGCAAAAAGTCGACTGTCCTCATAGTCTGATTGAAAGACATCTACGACACATATTTTGTCCGTTATCACTGCTGAGATCGCTGATGAAGACGAAGTCCAAATATTTCAATTTTGAATTCATTCAATTAAAAGTTTCTGATTTTTTGTTTTTTTTTAGTCACATAAAATACAATAAACATATTCTTATGTAGGAACTACAATAAAACCAACTAGGCAAACGACTAACAACAATAAACGTAATAATTTTAGGATTTTAAGAGCTTTAAGTATTTAAAAAAATAATATTTTATTCACGATAATCAACATAAATAATAAGCTCACGGCAAATAAGACCTTCCGAAAGAAAAAAAATCTTTCTAAAGTAAGTAAACTTTAAAAATTACATTTATCAAATGTAGGTAACGAAACAATAAAAAAAACAACATTTTCAACTGAACATTGAACTTCAATAATTTTACGCATCACTCGGGATTTTTTTTAATGGAATACCGCATACAGTCTCAACTGCTCCCAACCATCTGGAGCCAGTGAGACTATGGAATCCCCAATTGGGGTATATTCGTATATTGTGAGGCTGAAGGTAGTGTGGAGGGGAAGGAGATGGAGAGGAGAAAGAGAGGAAGGAGGATGAAGGAGGAGAGAAATGGTATGTGAGTATCTATTCAGATCTGATCACCAAACACGGCTAAAGCCATTTCAATTCTTATGGTGGTCTTTACACCATATCTTCCTCTCTGGAACATGCCGCAAATATACTATATGTTATTTTAAATCATAATTTGTGAAATAACATAAATGAATCAAATAAAATTTACTTGCGCACGCCGGGATTTGAATCCGCGACCTCCGGATTTCTAGTCAAGAGTACCCCTAGACCACGGAGGCCGTAATACGTACGATGTAAGAATATTTCACATCACGCATGCACCGACAACCGATAGTAGTATATTAGCGGTAGGTACCTTTGTACTTGTGCATTGTTTTCAAACTTCCAAAATATTGGATGATTTATATAGAGCAGTTTTTGTGAAAAATCAACTCAAGGACTCTGTTTGTATATTTTAAAGTAATACTTTAAGTCAACTACTAACTAAGATAAAAGTAAAGTATTTGAAATCTGAAAATCACCCTGTATATACAATTTACCACTAATTGGCTAATTGAACAAAAAATACCTTAAACTTATGGGAGCCGAATTGTTCAATCTCCAGACGATATGTTCAATATCCAAAATAATCATTCATCATTTTCAAGCCATGTTCAACGTCCACCTTTAAAGTCATAATATGGGCATATTATAGCTTCAATCTTCGAAAATTGATCTTTAATAATTTCCTGTTACATATATGTATTAAACGAAATGACCAAAATCGAGAATTTTTTAGAATTTGCCTGTAAAAACAAAAAAAAACGTCTCCTGTAAAATTTGCTAAATGGTCTATTGAACATACAAGAACTAAGGCAGCGAAATGTTGTTTAACAAAGCAATAAATATAATACAAATTACAAGGTTTTCAACATCAAGATCAAAATTCAAGATTTTGACATCAGTAAAATATTTGTGATGCTTGAGTGCAAAAGGAATAATAAAATAGTACAATACAATAATTGATATAATGTTGGACATGTTAAAACTGTAATTATTGTTTAGAAAGGCAATGAAAAGAATGAAAACTTTTGAGTAATTTATGTTGACACCGGTAGAGCGTTTCTGACATTTTCGTGATAAAGTAATAATACAAGAGCTATGTAAAAATTAAATGTACTCTTTGAGCATAGCTATTATATGATGAGCTTAAGGTTTTATATAATGTAAGATAAGAAGAAAAAATTCCAAGTAATGTGGGGAAAAAACAATGTTTCCATAAGTGTGTGATTTTAGTAGAACTAGGAAAAAATAAATTAAGAAAAATTAAAATAATTGGTAAATCTAAATAGTAATAATAGTTAGTAGAGTAAATTCTAAGCATGTTGATTTTAAATGTTTTTGGTTTCTGAGAGTAGTGCCAGTTTTTCCGCATTAGAAACTAGAATGGCAGCTGTTCCGATGTCTCGACGTATATATATCTGCCCCCCTTTGATCCAAGCATATTTATATTTTTTCTCTTTTGTCGCCTGGCGGGCCAGATACCATAAGTGGTTTCCACGAAATGTCAGATGCTCTGCTATGTACACTGGTGAGCTCGGTCCGGCAATCCCTATGTTTAACGTATTAAGTTTCTCTTCAGGACAGGATGCTTGTTTGTGAAAACTGTAACTAATATAATAATATGTTCATACTTATTGTAATGGTATTATACTTATATACCGTAACTAATATAACAATCTTTTCACACTTGTACTTACATACTGTAATTATAATGTAATAATTTTAAAGCCCAATAGGGCGTTAATACTTTAATAGATTCTATTTTTCGTTATAAATATAAATTTTAATTTGTTTATTTACATGTATTTTTGTAATAATCATATTTCCCTAAATCACAATTAATTTAAAACATGAATTTCACGCTTTTGAATGTTTGTAATTCATAATTTTAATATATTATAATAAAACAAATATAAAACGTTTTCCACTTTAATTTTCTTGACCGTAACCGGTTTCAGTTCGTTAAAGCAATCTTCAGACTGGTACTAATTATTCTTAGTCTACGATTTATATCCATAACATATTGGGGAGGGGGTGGGCGAGGAGGCGTGGAGGGAGGGGGAGGGGTGGGCTACAAGGGTTTTGATCATTTCAATATTGTTCAGGGAAAAACCTTACAATTGATGTGAATTAAAAATACCTAATTTTATTATCAAATCGTTAATATATTTATAATGTATGGGATTCGTTTATTTATTGTATATAAATATATACATTTTTTTAAAATTGTTTTGAAGGGATACATGTTTACGTTGGAGTAGAAATGATCATTATATAAACAAAATACATATTTTAATTTCGAAATTACAATGGACATATACTCGGAGACTTAGCAATTGATTCTTATTGCTTATTAGTTAGGGTCAATTTTTTTTATTTAAGCGGGTAATTTCTAAAGATTCTATTCTATCTAGTTTGTGACCTTTATTACAAGTATGGAGAATTTTAACGTCTCTCTCTTTATCAAACGAGTGTTTGTTTTCTATTAAGTGTGATGCTAAATTTGACAAGCCGCCTTTGTCAATAAAATTAGACAGGAAAAAGTTTTATTTTTGTTTTATTATGATATATTAAAATGGAATTCCACCATGAATTGTAAGTTTAGTAAATAGTCATATTTTTAATAATCAATAAAGCAACATCTTTTTCAAAATTCAATATATATTTCAGATGTCATAAAAAAATCACAATTTTGTCCAGAAAGATCAACACCAAACGAAATCAAAAACAATCCAAAAAGTTTTAAATTGCTGACGAAGACTTTTTTAAAAAGAAAGCGCATTTTTAATTTATTTAAATATGTAAATGTTTCCATTTTGAATTCAGGAATATGCTTTTAGGCCACGTCTCATAGGGACTGTCTATTGGATGTTCTATTTGTAATAACTTCTCGGTTTAGTATTGTGTTTTAACCCTCTGTCCTCGTTAGTTGTTACCATAGTTCGAGGAGCCCTTGTTCGAGGAACGAACAATGGTTGGGATAGCCGTATTTTAAAGGGCTATTCCACGCAGATAAAGCATGAATAAAGCCTATGGCTTATGACAGGCGCATGCGATAACACAATTTGTAAGGTTAATTCACAGTCAGCTTACCGGGTGGCGAACGAAATCTGCATCTCGAGAATCATCTGTCAGCACTGGAACGGTGATCGTTGTACGGTAGCACTCGTTATGTTGAATTGGATTGCGATTGTTGCGATAAAATACTTTAAAGGGATTATTCCGATAAATAACCGGCGATAGTACACACATTGGTTTTGACAAGATGAACGTTTCGATGCGACTGTACGGCTCACGGCACTCCGTGATTATAGTTGACGTGTGCGATTTCAAACTGTACAGTTCAAAATCTGACCATACTATTGGTCAGCACACGGCCTTTCAAAAGCAAATCGGCGTGACGGAACATTCCGCCAACCAAAATACAACAACGTGTAATTTAAAGAAAATTTAGAAACCAAAACAGACAATGATTATTGGTATTTGTTTGTTAGACCAACTGTATAACTGGTCTTAGTAATTTTGTAAAACAAGGCAGTCCATTAAATTTCTTGTTATGAAGTAAATTTTCATCTCGTCAGCAAATAACGTGAAATGGACTTATCTAATTATAGAACCATTCTCAACCACTAGCATTTTTCTTTTCTTTTGCAACAAATTAAATTCCGTTTTAATGATGATTTTCACTTTTTCTTATTGTTTTGCTGTTTTGTCATCACGATACATTGAAACAATTAAAAACTTTTTCGTTTATTTTATTTTTGGTGCAGTCTGAAAATAATCATAATGTGCTGAAACCGGTATCGTTAAAAAAATAAAGTAAGTGGCATAAATTTATTTTAAATTCTTCGGTTATGAAAGACCCCCCCCCCCCCGCATCGCCAAAGATGGCACTGGCCCTGAGGGGAATTATTTTCCTGTGGTCCTAACGTAAAATAAAACTGTAAACGCAGCTATATTTATCCCTTTCTATCAAATGAAATGTCATTCTATCCTTAACTGTGTCATTTCGATGGTGGTTTTTGGAGAAATTGCTGACGAGTGCTCTTTTCAAAGGAAAGCTAATTTATTTTTTATTTCATTAAATATACGGTCCAAGTCACAAAGGAAACCAGCGTTTTTATACTAAATTTAAGGTCAAAAAAGTTAAATTGTTGGCGATCGTCGGCAAACATCAACATTTTTACAATAGTTTTATGGTTTCCTGTTTAAAATCTTAAATCTATGTAAGTTCTTCAATGATTTTTTTTTAAATTTTGACCCAACGTTGCATTCAAATACGCGTGTATTTTTTATATACCTGTATTATAAAGATTTCACCTGACAGGTACAAACAGCGCCATTGGTTGGACAAATAATTATGTTATTTTTTAATCAGTGCCATCTGTTGGACGTAAAAGAAAAACGCGTATTTCTTCTCTATCTGCACAGACAAACTGACCCACAGGCGGGGTAGGTACAGCTAGAAATAATAACTTTATATTTTCGAAGGAAGCAAATACTTTGGGGTGTGACATATTGAATGAAAAAACATACACTTAGTAAGACACCACTTTATTTTTGAATCAATAACGATAGCCAACCGGGTTTCGCTTGTCCCAAGCTTCATCAGGGCTAAATATCAACTAAAGCTAATTAGATACAGGCACATATAAATATAGGTAAATGAAAACAATGAGTGAAAGAGATACAAAACAGATAGAAAGAGATGCAAATAGAAAAGGTGGAGACAAATTATTAAGGATGTTGAGGAGGGTGGGGGGGGGGGGGGGGGGGAGGAAATAACAGTTCCAGCGGCGGAATAAATTTAATATGGGACTATCAGATAAATTAATTTGGTTATTTATTTTTTTATTTGGTTATTTGGTTATTTGGTTTTTTATTTAAGAGTTAAAGTAATTTGTAGCAACTTTTCGATTATGGATGGAGAACCACTCTGCAACATAATTCTAATAATATGTATTTATTTTATATTGTGATAAATTGCCTATATTTATAATAACCTGTTTAGAAGCCGAGTGGACACCTACTTCGGGTTCCCACTCAGGTGTCGCAGTTTAATCCTCTCCTAGCTAAAGATCTAAAGCCTCCAACATTGCAAAAAACATTCCATCAAAACCTTATTCCGACATTATCTTCCCGGTGTATGTTTTTGCGAAATTTGTCATTGCTATTTTCAGGTGTATATTATTTCGTAGGTAGGTACCATTCTCTCCTGTCATTTGTATTGTTCCTCAGTTTGTTTAATATTTGTTTATTACTGGATAATGTTCACATGGTCCGCAGCTTTGATAAGTGACAATCGAATCTAAGTAAAAGCACGGGATAATATAATTTTAGAATTTGTGAAATTGGAAGTATTTTCAAAATATTTTAAAATATTTTTTCAGAATATTTACAAATTTCGCAAAAACATACACCGGGAAGATAATGTCGGAATAAGGTTTTGATGGAATGTTTTTTGCAATGTTGGAGGCTTTAGATCTTTAGCTAGGAGAGGATTAAACTGCGACACCTGAGTGGGAACCCGAAGTAGGTGTCCACTCGGCTTCTAAACAGGTTATTATAAATATAGGCAATTTATCACAATATAAAATAAATACATATTATTAGAATTATGTTGCAGAGTGGTTCTCCATCCATAATCGAAAAGTTGCTACAAATTACTTTAACTCTTAAATAAAAAAACAAATAACCAATTAACCAAATAAAAAAATAAATAACCAAATTAATTTATCTGATAGTCCCATATTAAATTTATTCCGCCGCTGAAACTGTTATTTCCTTCCCCTCCCCCCCCCCCTCCCTCCTCATCATCCTTAATAATTTGTCTCCACCTTTTCTATTTGCATCTCTTTCTATCTGTTTTGTATCTCTTTCACTCATTGTTTTCATTTACCTATATATATATATGTGCCTGTATCTAATTAGCTTTAGTTGATATTTAGCCCTGATGAAGCTTGGGACAAGCGAAACCCGGTTGGCTATCGTTATTGATTCAAAAATAAAGTGGTGTCTTACTAAGTGTATGTTTTTTCATTCAATAACTTTATAATATAATATTTATTTGGTGACCCGTAGTAATCGTATTCTAAAAATTACTCATGAAAACTACTAAAAGTGGTAATAATATCGATAGAAAGCTATAATTAGAGAACAAATCTTCAAAATACTAATTTCAGTCTTATTTGTGCACTGCGTCAATTGGAACTATTAATTGTGTCATGAATTCAGACAACTGATTAAGTACCTACCTATAAGATAATAACAGAAAACTGTTTTTAAAAGAAAATTATTTTATTTCTCAATAAAGATATATTTAATTATGTTTACACGACAAGGGTTTTATAAAGCAGAACACAGAGAATAACCAATTACGAAAAGCAAAAATTATTACCCTAAAACACAAATATAAATTGAAAACTTTTTCCAAGATTAAATAAATGCCTTCAACGGGAATTGAACTCACGCCTTCTGATTGCCGTTCAGGTGCAATGAACCACTGTCCTATGTTGGCTATTTTTTTTTAAATTGTCATTTTGTAGATTGGAAACAACTGGTCAAAAATTATTATTGTCAAAGAGCCACCATTGACCAAATTCAGGAATTTATGGAAAGTAATAAATCATAAATCCTATACAACATAGATTTCAAAAACAAAAAATTACTACATAATTGCTATCTAATTTCTATATAAATAGTTATCGAATGAAAAATATTATGTCGGAATAATTTTTATAGACTGTAAAAAAGCCTTTGACACATTGGACCATCAAACACTAGTACTAGCAATGGAGGAATGTAGTATTAGAGGTTCATTAAATATTTTTTTCAAAAATTACCTTTTAAATAGAAAAGTTCAAAATAAAAATGACGGAAAATAAAGTGAAGAAATGACAGCAAATATTCATGGTCGATATCGGAGCCTACATGTTATATAATGCAAGTAAACAGTCTACCAAATGTAGTAAAACATTGTAAATGTTACATGTTTTAAAAATATTGTTAGAGAAAATATACTATACTGTATATTATATAATTCATTAGCCGAATCATTTATAGCATACGGAGTCAATATCTATGGATTAACGTACTTAAATAAAATAGAGCAAATACAACTCTGTTTCCTAAGATTGATAGCAGGCAAAAAAAAAACGATTATGTGAAGGCGATTAAAAAAAAATGTTTTTATTGTGTAACGTACTCCCCATACGTAATAGCGTAGATTACCAATTAACGCTGGATGAATTCCGGAACACAAAAAACCTATTAACCACAATTACACTATTAGACATAGAGAAGCCCAAATGTTTATAATTAATAAATCAGAAAATGTATACAGAGATAGAACAAAGAGGCATAAAATCCCCGAAATATTAAACCCAAAGAACAAACAAAAATCAGTTCTTTCTACCACCTTACAAAATGAAAAAGTATTCCTTAATATAAATGAATGTACAATATAATATCTAATATGAAAGTCTCAGCATGGGCAAGCCACCCAGTGAGGCCTACATTACTGGAAAACTTAAAATGTAAAAAAAATATTGTACCAAATAAATAATAATAATAATAATTAAAATAAAATAACTTTGTTTGAATACCACTTTATTACATATATACATATTTCTAACCAACCGGTTTCAGTTCAACTAGAAACTCCATCAGGGTTTTTAAAAAACATATTAGAAATAATACCATAAATCAAAAACACCAAGATATATCTGATAAAGAAATACATATAACACGTGCAAACTGTCCAGCATTACGAATAAAAATAAATAATCAGGTTTATCAGATTTAACTATACACCGAACACACGGCTCGAAAACTAGACAATGTATTGAGATGTAATCCAATTTCCAATCATATACTGATTAATCTGCGAGAATACATACTTATACCTCTTCAACATATTTTCAACCAAAGTTTTAGCCTCGGCATTGTCCCCGATCACCTAAAAATAGGTTGTGTTACTCCAATACACAAATCGGGAGACAAAACTATGATTTTAAATTACATTGCTAATTACTTTGCTAAATTCACTATCCAAACTACTAGAAAAAACTATGAAAAAAAGATTTATTTTATTTTTTATTTTTATTAGGTACAATATTTTTTACAATTCAAGGTTTTCAGTAATGTAGGCCTCACTGGGTGGCTTGCCCGTGCTGAGGCCTTCATTTTATAATATAAAAAAACTACATAATACATTTAATGAGAAAAATTATACATTTAAAATTAAAAATACATAATAATATATTTAATATTAAAAAAAAAAAAAATAGTACAATGAAAATAATCTTGTGTGTTTGTGAGTGATGTGTGTTTATATTGGTTTTGTGTGTTACGTGTAGGTTTTATTTTTTGATTGCTCGCATACCTTGATAAACACAAACTGATCTCAAACAGCCAATTCGGGTTTCGAGCGAAAATGGGAACAGAAGACGCCTTATCGGAACTAACTACTTACATAGTCAAAAACTTAGATGGCGGGTCAAAGGTGGTAGGGGCTTTCTTAGACCTAGCAAAAGCTTTCGACACCATCTCACATAAATTACTACAACCAAAACTCAAAAATATCGGCATAACCGGTCCACCACTAAAATGGTTCATCAACTACATTGAAAATAGACAACAAATAGTAAAAATCAATAAACACGAAAGTGACAAGGTAGGTAACAGGGGTATGGAGTACCGCAAGGCAGCGTCTTGGGTCCCATACTTTTTCTCATCTACATAAATAGTCTAACTGAGATAAACCTTGGAAAAATAGAGTACAAAGTAATCAGTTACGCAGATGACACTGTAATTTTATTCAAAGCACAATCATGGGAAAAGGTCTACAAAAACACAGAAGCAGGGATGACTGAAATAAATAAATGGCTAATGAATAATCTTCTTACACTCAACATTTCTAAAACAAAATACTTGACTTTTAGTAAAACAAAAGCTGGTCAGCCAGATAGTCGCCCACAATTACATCTTCACCCCTGCACCAATACTTCCACAAATAACACACGCTGTACTTGTGACAAAATAGATTATGCGGATAATATCAAATATCTCGGCTTAACTGTTGACCATAATCTAAAATGGGATCTCCAAATTAACCTAATAACAAAAAAAATCCGGAAACTATCATACATCTTCAAAACAATACGAAACATTATGTCATTAAATCAGCTAAAAAATATATTATCGAAGGAAGCAAACACTTTGTGGCTTGACATTATTACACAAATTAAAGAATATCTTTGTTTTAAACCACTTTATTACATTTATATACGTCGACCGGTTTCGGTTGAACTCAACCTTCATCAGGACAGTACAAATATAAACTGAACAGTTTATATTTCTATTTCTTTCATTTGTGTAAAAAATATATACTTTGCACTTTGTCAAAGTATTCTAATGTATGGTATTTCAGTATGGGGAGTAGCAGCCGACACTCATCTCAAATCCCTTAAAATTAATCATAAATCAATAATTCGAATTATGTTTAGAAAGCCTTATCAACATCCGACAGAACAGCTAATGATTGAAAATAACTTATTAGACATAAATAAACTGTTCATAAAGAAGATCATCTACAAAAACTGCATAAAAAAATTACCACATCACATAACTCACTCGCAAAACACGAGAGCAATTACACTCAAACAATTACAAGTACCATATATCAAATCAAATTTCGCTAAAAGACATAAATCTTACCTACCTCCCCACATATTCAACATGTTCCTAACCCAAACTAAAACTTACGTCTTACCAAATAATTTGAATTGGGTGTTCAAAAGATTTGTAAACTGGTTGATGGTAAAAGAAAGAACAGATATTAGAAATATTCTAAACATCTAATGCATTTTACAAAACATACTGCACACAAATTCTATCAAAATTACAAAATTTTACAATTAATTATAATAGGAAACACTAATTCCATATTTTTATATATAATTTTTCAACAGATATAGTACTACACTTATTTTTCTATTTTTATATCACTCATTTTTTACTACTATTTTTTTCTTTTTATTTTTTTTACTATGCTTTACTAAACATTTGGTTTATATATTATAAATTGTTAATTACCAGCCTCAGAACAGACTTTGTCTAGTGAGGAGGGTAATGAAAAAAAAAACATCTGTACACAACCAACCTTTAATAAACGCCCGGGTTGCCGGCACTGAAACTGAAACTGTAATAAGGATGTAATAAATAACAAAAAATTTCAAAATACTAAACTGACGGGTGACTTCAAATTCGACATAGCTCAAAGCTCAAACAGCGCCAAACAAATTTATGATGGTTAGATTATATGATGGTTGAAATGAACTTCATTTCATGTATAAAAGATTACATCAGAGTTGTGCCCCGACAAACTCCATCGTGTATAGATCATTTTTGGACACAGGCTGGCCAAATTACAAAAATAACAACTATCATTCGGAAAACTAGCTTACAATAACTTAAATGCAATACAGCAGAACGACATAAACACATTAAACATTGAAATTAGAGGACCGGAGGGAAACTTTAAGTACCGAAGATGCCGAAATATCTTCAAAAATTAAATGCGACTTAACATTAAAATGTCAAACTCAAATGAAAACATAAGTCCTTGAAATAATTATTTCAATGAGACATAAAGAAAAACTATTTTATCAAACCCGAAAAGAACCTGACGATTTTACCATATTAGAATTATATAAAAAATGTAGAAACCATCTTAAAAACTTGATATGATTAACAAAAGAAAATTATTTTAAGAAAAAAAATTGGGAAATAGGTAAGGATAATAAATACAAATCTGTGCTACAATCAATAACATCATTGGCAAAGGTAATAAAAATAAATAAGTAACATATAATAACACAATGATAGAGACAACAAAAGAACCAGCTGAAATATGGCTACTTCGCTAAAGTCAGAGAGAATCTAGCTAAACAATTGACTCTAACCATACTACAACACGGCACAAACTTGTCAGAATGTTTGTGAGAAAATTTGATTAATGCAAACTAGTAGAAATAAAACACAATAAAATAACTTACGAATATTCGCAAGCCCTGGTTTCGATTACATCACAGTGAATGTACTAAAAAAAATGATATAGAAGACTTATTAATAAGAAATGGTAATAGAATGGTTCGTAAGTTATCTATCTAAACGACAAGAACATCATTATGAATTGACCATATCCTCCATTAATCTAGTATCCCCACGACTACAAATCGCAGAGCATGCACCACCACATCAATCCCGCAGCAACATAGTGTTAAACATACCTTGGTCACGTGCAATCAGAAAGATCAACTGATCAAGGACAAAACTTACTACATAACATTTAAACTAACGGACAAAACCTTTCAACAATAAATTCGAAAATTAATATTTATAGCTCATGTAAAAATTATTCTGACGATTGCAACTCACAAAAATGCCCAATACTGCCAAAAAGTTTTTTTTTATACTTAGGCATAATAATAGATCAACATATTGGATGGACACAGCATATTCGACAGACTATTATAAGAATACGTAAACTTTACTTCAATTTCCTCAAACTGAAAAATATTCTTCAAAAGCCAATGATGCCAAAGGTTAACTAAGCACTAGCCCAAACAATTCTCCAGTACAAAGTAATAGGCTGGGAAGGAGCTTATAAAACTAACTTAGCCCCACTAGAAGTAATCCAAAGAATAATCATTAAAATAATTCTCAAAAAATCGTCAGATTATTCGAATTATTCCATAATTATAATTAGAGATTATAACTAAATTACTAAGTTTTTAAATTAAATAGAATCTATCAAAAATCCATTACTTCATATCCACAAAGATAAACCAAAAAGAGAGTAATTGAGCACCAGACCGAAAACCACGGGACAATTAATAATCCCGTAACTCAATATAACAACGGCACAATACCATTACACATACTCAGCTACTAAATGTTTTAACAAATTCCCTTAAAATATGCATGCTGAAAAAAAAAATTAATTTAAAGGATCAACTTAAAATACACTTTGTAAATACAAACTACAGCTTGGAATATATATAATATATATGTGGGTAAGAATTTTTAGTTGTCCCTTTGTAGAACATGCAAGCTTACAGTGGGCACATAAAAACGGTTTTTCTCCACTGTGGGTCAGCAAGTGACGTCTTAGATTTCCCTTTGTTGAACATGAATAGTTGCAGTCGGCCCATGAAAAAGGTTTTTCTTCACTGTGGGTAAGCATGTGAAATTTGAGTACCCCCTTTTTATCACTTAGATAGTTGCAGTCAAGACTTGAAAAAGGTTTTCTCCACTGTGGGTAAACGTATGAATATTTAGTTGTCTCTTTGTAGTACATGAATAGTTACAGTCGGGACATAAAAAAGATTTTATTCTACGGTGCATTAACATGTGCTTTTTAATAGAATCCTTTATACTACACGAATAGTTGCAGTCGGAACATGAAAAAGGTTTTTCTGCACTGTGTGTAAACATGTGCCTTTTTAGATCTCCCTTTGGATAACATTGAAAGTTACAGTCGGGACATGAAAAAGATTTTATTCTACCGTGCCTGAACATGTGATTTTTAAGATAATCCTTTCTACTACACGAATAGTTGCAGTCGGAACATGAAAAAGGTTTTTCTGCACTGTGTGTAAACATGTGCCTTTTTAGAACCCCCTTTGTAATACATCGAAAGTTGCAGTCGGGACATGATAAAGGTTTTATTCTACCGTGCATGAACATGTGCTTTTTAAGAGAATCCTTTCTTTTAGACGAAAAGTAGCAGTCGGCACATGAAAAAGGTTTTTCTGCACTGTGTGTTAACATGTGCCCTTTTAGATCCCCCTTTCTGTAACACCGAAAGTTGCAGTCGGGACATGAAAAAGATTTTTCTCCAATGTGTTTGAGCATGTGATGTTTTAGACTCACCTTCGCAGAACAAAGGTAGTTGCAGTCGGGACATGAAAAAGGTTTTTCTCCACTGTGTTTCAACGTGTGATATTTTAGTCTCGACTTTGTAAAACATAGATAGTTACAGTCGGGACATGAGAACGGTTTTTCTCCACTGTGGGTAAACCAATGTATTTGTAGTTGTGTCTTTGTAGTACATGAATAGTTACAATCGGGACATGATAAAGGTTTTTCTGCACTGTGGGTAAACGTGTGAACTTTTAATTGGTTCTTTGTAGAACATATATAGTTACAGTCGGAACAAGAAAAAGATTTTACACCACCGTGCATAAACATGTGCTTTTTTAGAGAATCTTTTCTTAAACACGAATAGTTGCAGTCGGAACATGAAAAAGGTTTTTCTCCACTGTGGGTGCTCATGTGCATTTGTAATGCTGACTTAAGATAGCAGTAATAAATGCAACGGGAACAAAAAAATATTTTATCCCTAGGATGCGACTTCACGTTTGATAAGTCTGAAAAAGATTAAGCATAAATCTCTTGAGTACGGTAAATTCATAAAAACGCATAAATTAGGAGAGCACGAATTGATAACTTTAACAAACCAAAAGCTTATACCTGCTGTGTGGGAAATTATTTCGGAGCGCTCCAAGCATTCCTTTTTAACATCCGGGAGGTTTATGTCAATATCTAAGTAAGGAATTCCACTTCCAAACTCTTCTCGGTGTCCAGGTTCTGTCTTGATGGCAACAGTCTCCACATTAATGCTACCTGGATAAACAAAACAACAATATTTTAGTTGACATGCAAATACGAATAACCTATTACATTAAAAAATTACGGCCTTCCTTCTCCGAGAGGAGTTATAAGAAAGATACTGTTTTGATTTAAATATATAAACATATAAATTTACGATTGAAGAAATCATTGATAAATCTTGTAGACGCGAAAAAAAAACTGGGGGTTTATTTAAGAAATAAAAAGGACCCCAAGGACACCAGCATAACTAATGAACAACAAGAGAGGACGTCATAAATAATGATATATGTCCTGTCTGTGAATCATTCAGAAATGGGAAAGAATTCCTCAAATTCTTAAAACATTCTTAAACATTTGTATTATTCAATTATTTGTTTATAATATTCTTCTGATTTTCGTAATTAATCTTACTGGTTGTCGGAGTACTCTCCGCATACTGCAAACATTCTTTCTTCACATTCGGGAGGTAGATATCTATATCTGTATACGGCATTTCACCTCCACGCTCTTCCTGGGACACTGGCTCCTCCATGATGGAAACACTCTCTGGGTTCGAAAGTTCTATGGCCTAGAATTATGTTTGCAATAAATAACCGTGCGGGAAAAACATATGCATAATAAAAATAGGATCAAAATGTATAATATCTCACGGCCGTTTTCACCAATGAAACAACAGACAAGACAGCGCTCAGTTTCTATAGAGAACTAAGTGCAATGTTAACTGCACAAATGCACAAACTTGACTGGCAGTAAATATACTTATCTGGATTAATCTACTTAAATGAGTTATGACAATACAAGTTTAGCAAAAGTTTAGAACTGTCAACTTTAGCATGGTGTACTTTTGAGGAAGTCGAACCAGTTGCTCCAAGGTCATCTGAGAGAAAGACACCCTCAGTATCACTTTGGATCCCCATTTAGAACAGGGAAGTTGCTTTCAATGGTTTTAGCCGTGTTTTGTGACCAGATATGGTAAACATAACTAAATGTACAATAATGGTTAATATTTCAAGGTTTAGAGTACAATAAACTATATTGACAATAAACAAACGCAAGAAAAAAATATGTGATGTAATACCTAATGGAATTGACTAATAGGAAAAAGTTTACCGTTCGGTGTTAACAGATAAACATAATAATCCCTCGATTGGCAATTGTGACCGCGGCTGTAAATTTACAATGAACAAACACATGTACATGTTGGGTAACTCGGTATAAACGAATGTTGCTAAATGTGACATATTCCTAAAATAAACATGCACCAATTAAGGGGCTTAGGTCTTACTTATCAATATAACATGAACCTACTTACGTACAAGGCGACATTCAATTATAAATGAAACACAAATATTATGCAGTTGATACAATATTACTTCAGATAAGCGGAGTAACAATGGTATTGTTCAACGATGCAAAATGCAAGACACGAAACATAGATATACCATTCAGATATGTTTGGGCTTTTTGTATGAGAAAAGTTTGTATTGGATTTAACCACAGATAAAACGGTCCTTCTCAAGGCCATTAATATTGTTTATGGTCACACTTTCTTTAAATTTCAAAAAGGTGCGAAAGAATGCGGAAAGATTTTCATTGTTAGTGAACGGAAAGAATTTTTTTATGAGAAGAAAACGATTATAATCCAAGGTCCGGCTGAAGTGAGGCATAGCGGTGATTTTTATGGAATGGAAGTAGTCTTTTTCAACGGGAAGGGGACAGATGTTTTGATGCATTATAAGTGCCAAGAATACATACATTTCCTCTTTATTCGTGGGTGTCCGTTTGAATTGTGCCTTCGCAATGCGTTGATCTACATACCTGTTGGTCTCTCTCGCGATCAGTCAACGAAATCTGCGTCAAAGATTTTAAAAAAGGCATCCACAGGCAGAATCGATCGTATTGCCAGCCTATCATCCTGGTCTTGTCTGCAAAGTTCTATGGCCAGAGCGGGGTCAAGTGCATTTCTAGTAACATGCATAAAGTATGCTCGTCACTCACTCCGTGGTCGACGTCACTCGCTTCGTCGTCCACGTCGCTCTCGCGGTTATCCTCCATGTCGGTTTCTGAAACAACAGAAATCACAAATTAATTTTAATGGTCTGTATTTCAATTACGGACCGCCTCGTACGACGTTTAAAAATAAACTAATAGCATGATCAAACGAATCAAATACTTGAGGCGGGCAATGTCAAGGTTTAGAATAACATCAGTGTATGTGTGATACGATGTATGCATGTGAATAAAGCAAATAGTATGTCTGCCAAGACGGAGTTGTTAAGCGGTCCATAATTTCTGCCTACCCCTGCGGAAAAAATTGGTATGGTGGATTTGATGATTAGTTATTTAGTTTTTTAACTCACGGGTTCTAAGTGCCGACTTTTCTTGATAGCGAGCTGATGCGTTCACGTCGCTCTCATCGCCGTCCACGTCGCCCGCGCGGTTATCCTCCATGTCGGTTACTGAAATCACAAATTAATTTATTTCGTCTATTTTTGAATTACGGTCCGCATCCGGTAGAATGTTTTAAAAATAAACACATCTTTTCCAAAAGCAAACACTTCTTGGTAGAGTGAGACGTCCACCCACAGCTCGCTATCATCACCCCACCGCGGTTCATCCCGTGATTTATTTATTTATTTATTGTAAGAAACAAACAGCAATTTTATACAGGATGAGTTATACAAGAGGTTAAATATGAGGTAAGCCAAAATAGTTTCTTATGCTAATGTTGGTTTATATGATATAATACAAAATTGTAATTTGTTATAACCATTAACTGAAAATGAAATAAACAAAAAAGAAAAAAATGTATAAATATATTAGAAGGAAGAAGGGATAGGAAAGGGCAAGAGGCAGAGGAAGATGGGATGGGGACAGGAGATGCTCATGTTGTACCTTTTCTATAACTGTGCATTAATTTAATCAACATTTGTGGTCGTACGCTTGACTTCGTTTCGGTATTTCACAAGAGTATTAAAGAATATCGATATTGTTAAATTGCCTGTTATATTGCGCGCATATACGGGGGATCGGAGAATTTTTTCCAAGGTTGGTTCTGCACGCGGGCAAATGAAAAATATGGTTTTGTCTGGTTGGCCTTGTAGGTATGTGAATTCTTAAATAATTTACGAGTTCAGGAGAGTCCAGGCCGTTATTCAGAATTTTGTATAAAAATGATGTCCCAGGTAAGAGAGTGAAGGTAGCGGGAGATCTCAGCCATGGTGGAGGAACTGGCGAAGGTAATGTTGCTGGTGTCCCTAGTGAAAAAGGATACCCTATTCTCTCCGGAGATTGAATTCTAAAAACATATACATAAATCACATTAACGGATTTTTCTCATTCACGCGTGAACTGATTCTGTAAAAAGCCAGTAGATAAAATAAATAAAAATCAACATCAGTGTCATGGACAGCTCCGATTCTACCGCATGTGTACAATGCACATATGAATAACGCTAATCCAACTCACTCTCACTGTTGCAGAACACGCAGGAAAACAATAATATTGTATCATGCATATTTAAACACGTTCACTTACTTTTTTTGTTTTTCTTGGGAACGCAGTGGGGAGAAGGATCCGCACCGCCTACTTTTGGAACTTTCTGCATTCAAATTCCAGTTGGAAGGAAGCAGACTGGAGGGCGATTCTCGTTCTACTTAACGACACTAAAATCGTCCTTACATTCAAATTAACGATTTTTCTCGGTTTATTCTTATGAAGCGATTCCGGTTCTCTCGATGACAGATGGAATCCTTAGATTTTCGATTGCGCGCCAAAATTTTTAGCCTTACGCGAAGGGTACCCCTAGACCTGTCATTCGGCGGCCGAACGCTAGCGTTCGCGGGGAATTTGCTTCATTTAATTGTGACGTTTTGACAATTAGCAATATTTGCGTAGTTTTAATAAGAGAAAACTTAATATTATCGTAAGTATTGACTGTAAACATGATTAGTGACTTGTTTGTGGCACAATAATGCTATTAAATGAATTGAATCAGGTAATTGCGATGTTTGTAAAGTACGTAACATGTCGAAAGCCAGATAAGTGATTTAATTTACAATAAACTACACATACCATTGAGGATTTCTACATAAATAATAATAAGTTTCTGGCTGGCGCTCGAAATTGTGGGTTTTGAAGTTAACCACAACGAAATAAGAATCCCTTTCATTCTTAAATCAACTTGGGTGACAGTTACCGCCATTCGGCAGCGTTAGTTTGACAGCAAACGTCACTTTAGAAGTGGTGAATCTGTAAAAAAGTCATTACTATCCAGCGAGGTAAGTACCTTTTCACAAAACGTAAATCTTCGATAAATGGCTTATTTATGTCATTCATAAATAAAATAAGCAGTTATTAAAATGCATTATAATACAAAGTATTTGTTTTTTTAAGTTTTAGTTAGAAACCTTGCGTCACTTAATTATATTTCACCAATTTGTGTTTTCAATAATCTCTTAACAATTTCTTAACCACGCTTCTTTAGGATTTTTTACTAGGTCTCTCCAAAATCGAACTTGTAAGGATATCAAAAGAACGAGAATCGCTTAATAGTTAAGAAAAGATGTTGCAAGCGACGGACAGCTATCTTTCGCAA
Organism: Hesperophylax magnus; assembly: GCA_026573805.1. Classification (NCBI taxonomy): domain Eukaryota; kingdom Metazoa; phylum Arthropoda; class Insecta; order Trichoptera; family Limnephilidae; genus Hesperophylax; species Hesperophylax magnus. The sequence continues at coordinate 98,190 of JAIUSX010000273.1, read as the reverse complement.
ACGATAGCAGTCGTTGACGAATGCTATCATTTAGCTTAAGGCTAAAAGAACGAGAATCGCCCTCCTGGAGGGCGATTCTCGTTCTACTTAACGACACTAAAATCGTCCTTACATTCAAATTAACGATTTTTCTCGGTTTATTCTTATGAAGCGATTCCGGTTCTCTCGATGACAGATGGAATCCTTAGATTTTCGATTGCGCGCCAAAATTTTTAGCCTTACGCGAAGGGTACCCCTAGACCTGTCATTCGGCGGCCGAACGCTAGCGTTCGCGGGGAATTTGCTTCATTTAATTGTGACGTTTTGACAATTAGCAATATTTGCGTAGTTTTAATATGAGAAAACTTAATATTATCGTAAGTATTGACTGTAAACATGATTAGTGACTTGTTTGTGGCACAATAATGCTATTAAATGAATTGAATCAGGTAATTGCGATGTTTGTAAAGTACGTAACATGTCGAAAGCCAGATAAGTGATTTAATTTACAATAAACTACACATACCATTGAGGATTTCTACATAAATAATAATAAGTTTCAGATAAAATGGCTGCAGGGCTGGTGCTGGAAATTGTGGGTTTTGAAGTTTACCACAACGAAATAAGAATCCCTTTCCGTATCTTAAGAGACGCCCAAAATCCCATGGAAATGGGGCAAACAGAGTTCCTGAATTTATTCAGAATATCTAATGAACTCGTTATCCCCTATCTTACAACCGAGAAGAAAGCATGGACTGTCTGAGTGGGGCTTGGCTGTCTGTCGGTCGTCGGTTAGCCGATGCATATTAAATGTTTCATCGGCTATCAACGACACACTACTCCAGACGTGGGTTAAATTTGCTGCAGATAGGCAAAAAGCCAAACAAATATTTGAGCAGTCCGGTGATCCTTTCCCTGGTACTATAGTAGCAATTGACTGCACTCGTATAGCTATCGTTGGTACTGCAGTACAGGAATATATGTACTGCAATCATCACGGGAATCGCTCCTTAAACGTGCAAATGGTGAGATCTTCATATGCACAAGAAAGTCATATTATAATAAAAAATGAACATTTCAGATTTGTGATCCGAACTTGGTTACCTTGGATGTAAATGCAAAGTGGTGAAGCTGCGTTCCTTGTGTTATGGAACTCCGGCATGAAATAGGAAAACTCATAGCTCATAGGGAAAAATAATTCATGACATGTAGTACATAATAAACGTTTTATTGACAACACATAATTATAAATAATTTTTCAACAAAAACAAGTACACAACAAATTATATATGCTTCCGATTTTGTTGTCCGGGTTAAATCTTCCCCATAGGAAAAACTAAACCCTTCCACTCACTTTTCCACAAATGATCATCTAGTCAATCAACATTATGTAAGTGCATTATATAAGCAAAATAAATACAAAACAATACAAGAACAACAACACGTCAACTCACAAGAGATCAAATGGGAAAATAATTCACCGTCTCCAGATATTTTCATATCAGAGGGTTCGGCTCGGTAGAACTTCTAACAGGGCCTATAAATCCTACTGATCCCTCAACATAAATATTAAAAAAATCTTTTGTTATCCTACATGTATTCAAAATGACAGACTTTTGCATCTTTATATATAATTTTTTTGAAAGATCTAATACGCCTAAATTTTGAATTAGAGAGCTAGGTATAATGCCAGTAGCCGAAATAACGAATGGTAATATTTTTATAGTCTGAGAATGCCAAATTCTTTTTATTTAATTTCCTAAATCTGTGTATTTTCTTATTTTTTCATTTTACAGATTTTTGAATATTACAGGAATTTGGTATAGCGACATCAATGATATAAGTTATTTTTTAAATTTTGTCATGTAAAACTATATCGGGTCTATTATGACTAATCGCTCGGTCTGTTAGTATAGTTTTATCATAATATATTTTATAAAATTCGTTTTCTAAAAATGAATTTGGTTCGTATTCATAATATGGTACTATATTACGGCAGTCAATCAAGTTATGTTTAATAACGAAATTTTGGTGAATTATTTTTAAAACTTGATTGTGCCTAAATGTATACTCGGACGATGCTAATATAGAACATCCCGATATAATATGTTCTATAGTTTCCGGAAAAGCCAAACATTTTCTACACAAATCATCAATTTGATTTGTATCTTTGATTATATGCTTTCTATAATTTTTAGTATTAATGACTCTATCCTGAATGGCAAGCATAAATCCTTCTATTTCTGCGCTCAACTCTCCAATACTCAACCATTTGTTTGACGAAAATTTGTCAACATACGTTTGGTTGAGATAATTGAAGTTTTTTGCGTGTAAAATTTTATTTGACCAGGAATCTAATAATTCCTGGTTGGGATTTATAAAAATGTTGGCATTCTCATCGTATAAATTTAATCATAGAACGGGAAACATTATATTTAGTTCAAAGATATTGATATATAATATTCGATTTAAAAACAAAAAGAATATGTGTATGAGTCTGCATGAGCGACCCGAATTATAAATTCATACGTCGTGTAGCACAATCCACGCAGGATAAGCAGAATCGATGAACCAGTTTTCTTCACCAACATAGCGCCGTTCTGCTAATCCATCAGCTTCTCATCAGCTCTGCTCTCGTTTCGGTCTGAAAAATTTAATAACTATTAAATTGATATCTCTAATAATTTTTAATTGATCTTACGAACATTATAAAATATAATTTAATTAACACGCTCGCTCGCGCTAGGCCGCAAACAGCAGCAGTATGGGGGGGGCGACGCTCCGTGGAGACGATCGGACGAATCTCTTGGCGTAGGGCTGAGTCTCAACGGATCGCAGCATGACGCTGCTCTACCGGGCACAACACCCTGCCAGGTACGAAGGTCGTCTGCGGACGATTCCGAGTTCCGACGTCGAACTTAAGCTTGGTCAGAGGCGGGGCGCCATCGCGCCGGGACATTTAACCACGTTGCGCAGTGCTCGCCTCGCCTCGTCGGGCTTCGACGGAGGCCCCCGCGGACGGGGGCCTCCGTCTGATAGATGTCACATTGTTTAGAGAGCCTTTCGACTCGCGGAACTCACATCACGTATCACCGCCCGATTTGCCTAGGCGGGATACGGCCTTAGAGGCGTTCAGGCCTAATCCTGTGGATGGTAGCATCGCACCACCGGCCGGTCGACCGAGTGCGTGAACCAAATGTCCAAAACTGCCGTTCCTCTCGTACTGAGCAGTATTACTATCGCAATGATCGGTCATCAGTAGGGTAAAACTAACCTGTGGTTTTCCTGCGAACTTAGATTAAATGGACGTGAAGCTACTTTATTTGTATAAAGAATTACCTGCTACGAATCGACTGTCTTCTCCTTGGCTGGCTTGGGGAGGGGGAGGTCTGTCTACTGTGGGCTTGTCACGGGGTATTCACCCAACACTCCACTGCATCTCTACCGCTAGCATCTCTACAAGTACAGGAGGCTCATCACTCTCATCAGCGACATCCACGTGCAAGAAGAGATCTCTATGAAATAAATAAACGTATCAAATTGTATCTTATGAAATTTGATTATTTAGTAAAACATATTATATAAACTAACAAATAAATTTGTGTATACACATATCAGATATTTTGACTCGGCATATCCTCTCTGCCAAAGGTATCTTGTGTTTAACCGCTATGCATTTCGACACACAATATCAGTTGTGTACTTGTTAAACATGATATAGCACCATAAAACATAAATAAACTACGTACATCGTCATTGGGAAGGACTTTGGGCACATCTAGTCCTTCAATTGACTACACATTGTCGAACAGGCACTATTCAAAGTGGATAAATAAACTTACTTTTTGCCATTGGATTATAGTCTTGTGTGGAGCAGCATTATTTAATTAATCTCCTAGGTTTTAAATGTCGTCTCCATTTTAAAAGATTGGCTCGGCTGTCATGGATCCGCCAGCAGCATTTATCGAATTGTCTTGACCGTGCCACTCTGTTGCTGCACACTGAAATTGAATTTTACGACAATTGATGACATGTAACTATTACACACTATTCTTAGGTTTCAAACACAATGATGTACACGAAAGATAATAATAAAATAGCTGTCTCACTTTTTGACCTAAAAATGCAATTGTACACAGACATAATACGTTGTTAATTCCGTTTCAGTCTGGGGTGAAAAGCATCTAAATGATATCATGCTTTTACTTACAACATATAGCTTTTGCTTACCTCATTTTAAACAATTTTGTCAAGTTAATTAGCAAACGAACACGAAAACGTTGACAACATAAATCAACTTGGGTGACAGTTAGCGACGTTAGTTCGACACCAAACGTCACTTTAGAAGTGGTGAATCTGTAAAAAAGTCATTACTATCCAGCGAGGTAGGTACCTTTTTACAAAACGTAAATCTTCGATAAATGGCTTATTTATGTCATTCATAAATAAAATAAGCAGTTATTAAAATGCATTATAATACAAAGTATTTGTTTTTTTAAGTTTTAGTTAGAAACCTTGCGTCACTTAATTATATTTCACCAATTTGTGTTTTCAATAATCTCTTAACAACTTCTTAACCACGCTTCTTTAGGATTTTTTACTAGGTCTCTCCAAAATCGAACTTGTAAGGATATCAAAAGAACGAGAATCGCTTAATAGTTAAGAAAAGATGTTGCAAGCGACGGACAGCTATCTTTCGCAAACGATAGCAGTCGTTGACGAATGCTATCATTTAGCTTAAGGCTAAAAGAACGAGAATCGCCCTCCTGGAGGGCGATTCTCGTTCTACTTAACGACACTAAAATCGTCCTTACATTCAAATTAACGATTTTTCTCGGTTTATTCTTATGAAGCGATTCCGGTTCTCTCGATGACAGATGGAATCCTTAGATTTTCGATTGCGCGCCAAAATTTTTAGCCTTACGCGAAGGGTACCCCTAGACCTGTCATTCGGCGGCCGAACGCTAGCGTTCGCGGGGAATTTGCTTCATTTAATTGTGACGTTTTGACAATTAGCAATATTTGCGTAGTTTTAATATGAGAAAACTTAATATTATCGTAAGTATTGACTGTAAACATGATTAGTGACTTGTTTGTGGCACAATAATGCTATTAAATGAATTGAATCAGGTAATTGCGATGTTTGTAAAGTACGTAACATGTCGAAAGCCAGATAAGTGATTTAATTTACAATAAACTACACATACCATTGAGGATTTCTACATAAATAATAATAAGTTTCAGATAAAATGGCTGCAGGGCTGGTGCTGGAAATTGTGGGTTTTGAAGTTTACCACAACGAAATAAGAATCCCTTTCCGTATCTTAAGAGACGCCCAAAATCCCATGGAAATGGGGCAAACAGAGTTCCTGAATTTATTCAGAATATCTAATGAACTCGTTATCCCCTATCTTACAACCGAGAAGAAAGCATGGACTGTCTGAGTGGGGCTTGGCTGTCTGTCGGTCGTCGGTTAGCCGATGCATATTAAATGTTTCATCGGCTATCAACGACACACTACTCCAGACGTGGGTTAAATTTGCTGCAGATAGGCAAAAAGCCAAACAAATATTTGAGCAGTCCGGTGATCCTTTCCCTGGTACTATAGTAGCAATTGACTGCACTCGTATAGCTATCGTTGGTACTGCAGTACAGGAATATATGTACTGCAATCATCACGGGAATCGCTCCTTAAACGTGCAAATGGTGAGATCTTCATATGCACAAGAAAGTCATATTATAATAAAAAATGAACATTTCAGATTTGTGATCCGAACTTGGTTACCTTGGATGTAAATGCAAAGTGGTGAAGCTGCGTTCCTTGTGTTATGGAACTCCGGCATGAAATAGGAAAACTCATAGCTCATAGGGAAAAATAATTCATGACATGTAGTACATAATAAACGTTTTATTGACAACACATAATTATAAATAATTTTTCAACAAAAACAAGTACACAACAAATTATATATGCTTCCGATTTTGTTGTCCGGGTTAAATCTTCCCCATAGGAAAAACTAAACCCTTCCACTCACTTTTCCACAAATGATCATCTAGTCAATCAACATTATGTAAGTGCATTATATAAGCAAAATAAATACAAAACAATACAAGAACAACACGTCAACTCACAAGAGATCAAATGGGAAAATAATTCACCGTCTCCAGATATTTTCATATCAGAGGGTTCGGCTCGGTAGAACTTCTAACAGGGCCTATAAATCCTACTGATCCCTCAACATAAATATTAAAAAAATCTTTTGTTATCCTACATGTATTCAAAATGACAGACTTTTGCATCTTTATATATAATTTTTTTGAAAGATCTAATACGCCTAAATTTTGAATTAGAGAGCTAGGTATAATGCCAGTAGCCGAAATAACGAATGGTAATATTTTTATAGTCTGAGAATGCCAAATTCTTTTTATTTAATTTCCTAAATCTGTGTATTTTCTTATTTTTTCATATTACAGATTTTTGAATATTACAGGAATTTGGTATAGCGACATCAATGATATAAGTTATTTTTTAAATTTTGTCATGTAAAACTATATCGGGTCTATTATGACTAATCGCTCGGTCTGTTAGTATAGTTTTATCATAATATATTTTATAAAATTCGTTTTCTAAAAATGAATTTGGTTCGTATTCATAATATGGTACTATATTACGGCAGTCAATCAAGTTATGTTTAATTACCAAATTTTGGTGAATTATTTTTAAAACTTGATTGTGCCTAAATGTATACTCGGACGATGCTAATATAGAACATCCCGATATAATATGTTCTATAGTTTCCGGAAAAGCCAAACATTTTCTACACAAATCATCAATTTGATTTGTATCTTTGATTATATGCTTTCTATAATTTTTAGTATTAATGACTCTATCCTGAATGGCAAGCATAAATCCTTCTATTTCTGCGCTCAACTCTCCAATACTCAACCATTTGTTTGACGAAAATTTGTCAACATACGTTTGGTTGAGATAATTGAAGTTTTTTGCGTGTAAAATTTTATTTGACCAGGAATCTAATAATTCCTGGTTGGGATTTATAAAAATGTTGGCATTCTCATCGTATAAATTTAATCATAGAACGGGAAACATTATATTTAGTTCAAAGATATTGATATATAATATTCGATTTAAAAACAAAAAGAATATGTGTATGAGTCTGCATGAGCGACCCGAATTATAAATTCATACGTCGTGTAGCACAATCCACGCAGGATAAGCAGAATCGATGAACCAGTTTTCTTCACCAACATAGCGCCGTTCTGCTAATCCATCAGCTTCTCATCAGCTCTGCTCTCGTTTCGGTCTGAAAAATTTAATAACTATTAAATTGATATCTCTAATAATTTTTAATTGATCTTACGAACATTATAAAATATAATTTAAATAACACGCTCGCTCGCGCTAGGCCGCAAACAGCAGCAGTATGGGGGGGCCGACGCTCCGTGGAGACGATCGGACGAATCTCTTGGCGTAGGGCTGAGTCTCAACGGATCGCAGCATGACGCTGCTCTACCGGGCACAACACCCTGCCAGGTACGAAGGTCGTCTGCGGACGATTCCGAGTTCCGACGTCGAACTTAAGCTTGGTCAGAGGCGGGGCGCCATCGCGCCGGGACATTTAACCACGTTGCGCAGTGCTCGCCTCGCCTCGTCGGGCTTCGACGGAGGCCCCCGCGGACGGGGGCCTCCGTCTGATAGATGTCACATTGTTTAGAGAGCCTTTCGACTCGCGGAACTCACATCACGTATCACCGCCCGATTTGCCTAGGCGGGATACGGCCTTAGAGGCGTTCAGGCCTAATCCTGTGGATGGTAGCATCGCACCACCGGCCGGTCGACCGAGTGCGTGAACCAAATGTCCAAAACTGCCGTTCCTCTTGTACTGAGCAGTATTACTATCGCAATGATCGGTCATCAGTAGGGTAAAACTAACCTGTGGTTTTCCTGCGAACGTAGATTAAATGGACGTGAAGCTACTTTATTTGTATAAAGAATTACCTGCTACGAATCGAGGTCTTCTCCTTGGCTGGCTTGGGGAGGGGGAGGTCTGTCTACTGTGGGCTTGTCACGGGGTATTCACCCAACACTCCACTGCATCTCTACCGCTAGCATCTCTACAAGTACAGGAGGCTCATCACTCTCATCAGCGACATCCACGTGCAAGAAGAGATCTCTATGAAATAAATAAACGTATCAAATTGTATCTTATGAAATTTGATTATTTAGTAAAACATATTATATAAACTAACAAATAAATTTGTGTATACACATATCAGATATTTTGACTCGGCATATCCTCTCTGCCAAAGGTATCTTGTGTTTAACCGCTATGCATTTCGACACACAATATCAGTTGTGTACTTGTTAAACATGATATAGCACCATAAAACATAAATAAACTACGTACATCGTCATTGGGAAGGACTTTGGGCACATCTAGTCCTTCAATTGACTACACATTGTCGAACAGGCACTATTCAAAGTGGATAAATAAACTTACTTTTTGCCATTGGATTATAGTCTTGTGTGGAGCAGCATTATTTAATTAATCTCCTAGGTTTTAAATGTCGTCTCCATTTTAAAAGATTGGCTCAGCTGTCATGGATCCGCCAGCAGCATTTATCGAATTGTCTTGACCGTGCCACTCTGTTGCTGCACACTGAAATTGAATTTTACGACAATTGATGACATGTAACTATTACACACTATTCTTAGGTTTCAAACACAATGATGTACACGAAAGATAATAATAAAATAGCTGTCTCACTTTTTGACCTAAAAATGCAATTGTACACAGACATAATACGTTGTTAATTCCGTTTCAGTCTGGGGTGAAAAGCATCCAAATGATATCATGCTTTTACTTACAACATATAGCTTTTGCTTACCTCATTTTAAACAATTTTGTCAAGTTAATTAGCAAACGAACACGAAAACGTTGACAACATAAATCAACTTGGGTGACAGTTAGCGACGTTAGTTCGACACCAAACGTCACTTTAGAAGTGGTGAATCTGTAAAAAAGTCATTACTATCCAGCGAGGTAGGTACCTTTTTACAAAACGTAAATCTTCGATAAATGGCTTATTTATGTCATTCATAAATAAAATAAGCAGTTATTAAAATGCATTATAATACAAAGTATTTGTTTTTTTAAGTTTTAGTTAGAAACCTTGCGTCACTTAATTATATTTCACCAATTTGTGTTTTCAATAATCTCTTAACAATTTCTTAACCACGCTTCTTTAGGATTTTTTACTAGGTCTCTCCAAAATCGAACTTGTAAGGATATCAAAAGAACGAGAATCGCTTAATAGTTAAGAAAAGATGTTGCAAGCGACGGACAGCTATCTTTCGCAAACGATAGCAGTCGTTGACGAATGCTATCATTTAGCTTAAGGCTAAAAGAACGAGAATCGCCCTCCTGGGCCCTTACTGCCCTTTGGGCACTGGCGCGATCCTCTCTCACCATTAGTAAAGCTGGATCACTGTGAAAATATATGATAGCACAACACAGATCCACAGTCAAATAGCGACTTTAAAAATATTAAAAAATACTAACACTCCATACAGAGCTGTAGCTGCAGCTCCAAATCTTACGTTCAAGACCTCGCCCTCGTTCTGCAGCTAGTGCTGCTACTGGAGCGGCTGCCCCAATCCCTCATCTCCCACTTCCTCTCATCAGTCCACTATATATTTTATATTCAAAATACTTAATGTAAATAATAATATTTTGTATAATACGTTCAAACCTGAAGATTGTTGAATTTTTTAAATTTGAAACAAATTAATTAATTATATATAAAACGAAATAATCGAACACGAATTATATAGTGTGACCTTAATCCAATAAATGGCCTAAAATGGCGAATTTTTGTTCTTAAATTGCTACAGATTTCAAATGCAAATAACTTGTTTAAAAATTACCCAATCTTTATAAAAAAATATATTTTTCTCTTTGTTACGATTCACTATAATGGAATAACATTATTTCAAATTCACACGTGAATTAATTAAATCGAGATTTGTAAAAACAATACACGCAATGCATGCAATTGCGTTGCAAAAATTCACATTTGGTTTTAGAAATGTATTCAAAACAACAATATATTTATACAATACGGTTGAAAACACGTTAAATAGTAATAAAAATGATAAGCAGATACACTCGTACAATAATATTGAATTAAAATGATATACTTAAGACATTTCAATGATTTATATATCTGACAGTTGTAAAACGCACGCGGTAAAATCTGAGTAAATTTTTGAATAAAGGACAAATTTTGAAATATATGTAGAAAACCTTTCAACCCTAGGATTTGCGACATCTATATTTCAACAACGTGGTTTATAAAAATAATAGACGCGGGAATTGCAAAAATTTTAAAATAAATATTTTTCCGAATCACGAGATAATTTTTTTAAATAAAGCAATCGGGCACGGCATTTAAATTGGTGAATTTATATTTCCAAAAGCAATCCAGTGGATATCCTAAATAATCATTCATCATTTTCCAGCCATGATTCAACGTCCACTTTTAAAGTCATAATATGGGCATATATTATAGCTTCAATCTTCCATAGAAACTAATTTCTTCCATAGAAACTACAGAATTAAGATAATAGTTTTGTGATGGAGATTAAATCTCAGAGTCGCAATTTCAATTTGTCAACTAGCGATCACGCCTGGGAAAATATAAATGTTGGCAGATTCTACCCAATTAGCTTATGTATAAATATGTCACGGTAAAATATATATGGAATGTGAATTGGTTCTATAAAAAGTTGATATGTCCCTAGGTATATACATGACTTGAATTCACAGAAAGGCCAAAGCAAACACGTGCGCCCGCATCTGTCTGTGTGATTTTACACGCAGATGGAGGCGGCAGTCGGATATTATTAGACCTTAAATATTTAGTCAATAGCGTGGCCGGAAATCACAAAAAAAATTTTGAAAGCCAACTTAGAAATACACCCATTAGTCGGCAGATTTAGCTCTAGCACCTCATAAAGTCGTAAATCTGAAATGGGTGTATCGTTAAGCCAGCGACCCGGCAGTAAAAACCTTCGCCCAAGGCTAGGCCATTGCAATTGTTTGAAGGTCTTTTGCACAAATGTAATTTTAACATCTTTTAAAATAATAATAACTCTAGCGGTGAGGATGGCGATGCCAGCGCCACGGATTCAGACAACGTACCGAAGTGGGGTAAAACGGAACCACTTTAGTTCCAGCACCCCACGACAGGCGCTACGGTCGCCAGATCGCGCGGGTGAATACAACTGATTCGGCTCTCAACAGTCACGCTCTCGCCCCCCCTTGGGGCGGTCGCCCAGGCGCTTCCTACCAGGAAGCTGCCCTCTCGACAGTCACGCTCTCGCCTCTCAGGAGTCATCATCTCGCCTCCCCTTAGGGCGGCCGCTGAGGCGCCTCCGCCCAGGAGGCTGCCCTCTCGACGGTCACGATCTCGCCTAGTTCTCAACAGATTCCGCAACCAACAGTCACGCTCTCGCCTCTCTGGAGTCATCATCTCGCCTCGCCTCCCCTTGGGGCGGCCGCCGAGGCGCCTCCGCCCAGGAGGCTGCCCTCTCGGCGGTCACGATCTCGCCTAGTTCTCAACAGTCACGCTCTCGCCTCTCAAGAGTCATCATCTCGCCTCGCCTCCCCTTGGGGCGGCCGCCGAGGCGCCTCCGCCCAGGAGGCTGCCCTCTCGACGGTCACGATCTCGCCTAGTTCTCAACAGATTCCCCAACCAACAGTCACGCTCTCGCCTCTCAAGAGTCATCATCTCGCCTCCCCTTGGGGCCGCCGCCGAGGCGCCTCCGCCCAGGAGGCTGCCCTCTCGGTGGTCACGATCTCGCCTAGTTCTCGACAGTTCACATTTCCGCACTCGACAGTCATCATCTTGGGAGTCATCATCCTGCTCTCCCCCTTGGAGCGGCGACGAGGCAGCTGCCGACCAGGGAACTGCCCTAGCAGAAGTTACCGTCTCGCCTCCGCCGAGAAACTTCCTGCTCTCCCCCTTTGGAGCGGCACCGAGGCTCTTCCGACCATGGAGCTGCCCTAGCAGAAGTTACCGTCTCGCCTCCGCCGAGAAACTTCCTGCTCTCCCCCTTGGAGCGGTGCTGAGGATATCCCTACGAGGAAGCTGCCCTCTCAGGAGTCGCTGCCTGCCGACTCCGCCCTTCGGAGCCTTGGCCCAGGCTGAACTAATTCCGCCCTTCGGAACCAGCCCAAGTTGCCGCTTTTGTGTATCAGTGATAAGTGCGAACATGGAGATCCGCGGTTCCAGATAAGAACTATAATTTACGACTAGTATTAACCTAGATTAAGACTCACCCTTCTTTATACATGTTTTTTAAATAAATTTTTAATAGTGTTTACAACTAAGTAAATTCCTTTTATTACTCGTTCCTCCTTTTCTTTTATATGAATAGTATTAATTATTAACTTCTCTTGTAGAGTTATAACAAAGTAAATTTACCACCCCCTGTGATAACAAACTGTGTGTTGTACACACCTGAAACTAGAGTTACTCACCTTGTTATAAGTCTTCTTAGGACAATTTCCATTGGGGCTAAGTCTGTTATATGATACTTCTCAGATAGTCTGTTAGTGTTAATGTTATGTCAAAAGTTTAGCCCAAGTTTAATGATGGGTGATTGTCATCAAACCATTAATTCAAACTGTTTATATCTTCATTCGAAATGTCTAATTCTTCAGGCAATGGCTAAATATAACCACCTAAACAAAAATTCAAAATTAATCCGTATTTTGGCCGCCAAAGAGGAATAATGATTTTACCCGTCTGTAACTTTTTGCATCTATCGGTTTATTGTCAAATTAAATATACGAGCATTACTGCTGATGGCATAATGCTTGTCTATGACTTCATTATTGTCTGTAAAACTAACCTAATTTGTTGACTCATCCGTTTTTCAGCGCCAGTCGGCCATAGGTACATACATCAATCCACTATCACTGATCACTACACTTTAATTCTTAACATGCAAAGGAAAATCGACCATCGACTCAAAATTTAACGGGGAATAGACATATTATAGACTACAACGAACTAAAAAATTCACTACAAACTGAAACCTGGGAATTAATATATAAAGCTGAAGACCTTGAAGATGCTTGCAAATTATTTATTAATCTAATGCAATTAAAAACACATAACCACACCTCAATAAAAACTTACACATATTCACACAATAAAATTATCAAAAAAGCATGGATCACACCTAGCCTACTAAAATGTATAAGAAAAAGAGACAAGATCCATCAGCAAGTAAAAAACTATCCATACGACCTTTCCCTAAAACTATTTTACAAAAATTATAGAAACATCTACTAAATCGGCCAAACGAAATTACTACACATCTAAAATACATCAATCCAATAATAATTCAAAACTTATCTGGCAAATAATTAAAGAAATCACCTACACAAATCACCGTACTCAACTATTTTGTGCCAGGCACAATTTTTTTATGTTGCACTTGTGATGGTGAAGTATTGGTTATATGGTCCGTAGTAGATATCACTTTAAATAACACTTTATAGGCTTCGTAGTAAATATAACTTTGTAGGCTTTTGGAATTGGTACACTTTATTTTCTTATCAATTTATACGGGATGTACTGAGCAGGAGTCCGCACAAGACTGTAGATTTGGGCACCGTGTCCAAACCGTGTCTTCAGCCGATGAGAATGCTTCTTTACGGCCGATAGTGATGATAATTGTAATAGTCGATGGCATTCTGCCTCCCGCACCCAGCGTTCGGTGAATGTTGGGCACTGGGTGTGCTGTCGTCTCTGCTCGCTTCTGGCGTGTGGCGGTTTCCTAACAGAGCCGGCTGATCTTGAAGAGGTAAACATCAGAAGATTTGGAGCAGAAGACTATTCGAGGTGAGGCAGGTGAAGGGCAAGAGTCACTTGTAAAAAGTAGTAAAACACTTGTTTGTTGGTAAAAATGAACTGATTTATTTTAATTATGTAGCTGCTTATATCCTATTCGGTCGACTTTCAACCGAAATAAATACACAAAGATTCACTATACTACGAGGTTCCTGGATTTTTGTAGAGACAAATATGTAAATTAATAATAAAAAAATGGTTAAATTGAAATCGTTAAAAAGACATTTTAAATATCTCTTCAGTGGTAGCATATCGCAAATAGTTTTTATTTGACTACCGCTGAGGAAATGTACAAGTAAAAACAGTTAACCGGTCGGTCTTAAAATTAATAAAAATTCGTGGTTTTAAACAAAAAATATTGTTTTTATTTCATTAAAATGTTAAACCACAAAGTGATTGCTTTCTACGAAAATATAAAAAAAGTGAACTTACCTCCACCATTATCGCGTTTGGACGTCCCCATAGGAAAACCGAGGCCATCCGTCTGTTTCTTTCCAAAATTACCATCAGTGGAAGATAGCGAAGAAACAAAGAAAATAATCAGGGAAGCACTGCATCGTCAGGGTACAAAATTAAACTAATCAATAATACAAAATGTGTCATTATATATACATACAGAGGGAGATAGAAAGTAAAACCAAAATGAAACAACAATATATTAAAAGAAAACAATTAGTGTATATAAATATTATAATAAAAGAGAATAGGCATTAATAATTGTAAGGTGATTAAGGGATACTGGGAATTTTACAGTTTACAGGGAATATTCCCAGTATTGGGCTTTTTGACAAATCTAATTGATTATTCAGAATTAAACTTTTGGTTTTAATGGCTTTCTTAATTTCTAGTGCTTCTAGGTTATTCAATTTGTTACTATGGTCTTTTCTATGGAGAATCTTAGCACCGGTGCTTTTATTGAATGTATTAAGTTTAGACCTAAATTCTGTCGAGTCTGCGATCATTCTCAAATCATGTGGCAGTCCATTCCAGGCTTTAGGTCCTGACACGGCAAACTACTTATCAAATAGAAAAATGAGGGTAAAAATATTGAATGAGATGAGTAAATCTAAATTTGTAAGGTCTGGTGTCCCACAGGGGTCAATTTTGGGTCCAAAATTATATATTATATATGTCATAGCTATGTCGAAACTATTTAGAAAAGCGCGCAGATTCATTTTCGCAGATGACACCGCACTTGTAGTATCTAATGAAAATCCTCAAATAGCGATTCAAGAATTGCAAACCGACTTCGATGAACTGCTGAAATGGGCACACGATGTAGGATTGGTTATAAATGTAAAGAAAACAAAATGCATGTATATCAGATCACCAAGTTTGAAAATGTGGAATATTCCCAAACTAACCGCACATAACTTTGAATGCATCCATAGAAAAATAATATCTAACTGCCAATGTGAGAAAATTGATTTTGTCAACGAGTATACTTATCTGGGATTAAAAGTAGATAACACATTTAAATGGGATAAGCAAGTTACTAAAATATGTAACCAGCTAAGAGCTCTAGCAAACAGTTTCTATAAATTAAAATTTGTCTTGCCTCATAGCACACTCAAACTAGTATATTTCTCATTAGTAGAATCTATTCTTAGATATGGAATTAGAAGCTGGGGAAATACAAGCATGACATATATTAAGTATGTACAAAATTTGCAAACTTCTGTCATAAAAAAAATTGTATAACCTAATATGTATAGACAAAGACACAATGTGCAACTCTTATATTGTGCTGAGGGCCTGCTCCCTATAAAAGGTTTATTTTGGTTCCTTACCATTAAAGATAACTGGGGCGATAGTTCTTATAAAAAACCACTGGTACATAGCCACAGCACACGTCTTACAGAAAAAAAGGGCTGAAAATACCTAAAATAACAAATAAGTATGGAAGCCGAACGCTGGAGTACTGTGTACCAGTGATTTTTAATAAGCTCAAAAATAAATTTGTTTTTTTAAGAAAATAAGAGTTTAAGCATGAAAACTGTAAAGGTGTGGCTTATAAATGAAAAATCTATATATCTATAAAAAATAGAGCAAACAAATAAGAAAAGGAAAGACATTAATTGAAAGTTTTAATTCCAATATAAATGAATGTAATTATTTTTTATTTTTTCACTAACAAGCTCTTGATTTCCAGAAAAAAAAAACATTTTTCACTTAGTTAACTAGAATTATAATTCTATTACATTGTGCTACAGTACGATGTTATTCACTTTCAATGTGTGTTATCGTATATGTCTTATTTTTGAATGTGTGTTATCTGTGTGCTATATTGTCTTGTACTTTTGAATGTACGTTATCGTATTGTCATTCAAAGTGTTAGTGTACTTGGGACGCTTTAGTGAGTTCTATGATTGTATGTAAGAGTATGTTATTTATTTCATATAACGGGAGACTTATATTGTATTATAATTGTATATTGAGATAGAACCTGCAGACAAGCAGCCATGTGGCAGCTTCGTGGGACTATCTATACATTGTCTAAAAAAAAAAAAAAGTAAAATTTTCATTCAATAAAGAATTATTAATTAAAATTCACTTCAAGAAGTCACTTCACCTGCAGAGCAAAATCTATGCTAGAATTCCCAGAGAGGTCTTTAATATAATTTTTTTTAAATTTTAAGTTAACTAAGTTGTAGTCTACTGCTTCTCCAAGTATCACTTCTAGTTTTCCCCTCGAAATACATGTAAGTGGGTAGGCTGGGTTTTTTTTTTCTTAGTGAGTTTTGTGTTTAAAAAAGTTTTGGTATCTGAAAGAATAAACTTTTCTTAAGTATGTATTTTTATTTATTCAGTCAGTTTTGTATTTATGAAATATTTTGTAGTCCGAAGAAGAAGTTATTACAAATAGAACATCCAATAGACAGTCCCTATGAAACGTGGCCTAAAAGCATGTTCCTAAATACAAAATGAAAACATTTATTTAAATGAATTAAAAATGCGCTTTCTTTTTAAAAAAGTCTTCGTCAGCAATTTTAAAACTTTTCGGATTGTTTTTAATTTTGTTTGTTGTTGATCTTTCGGGACTAAATTGTGATTTTTTTATGATATATATTAATTGAATTTTGAAAATGATGTTGCTTTATTGATTATTAAAAATATGATGGAATTGAATTATGACAATTAATGGTGGAATTCCATTATATTAAAATAAAAATAAAAATAAATTCCACTATAATTTTATTGACCGTTTATTACCGACAAAGGCGGACTGTCAAATTTATCATCACACTTAATAGAAAACAAACACTAGTTTGATAAAGACAGAGACGTTAAAATTCTCCATCCTTGTAAAAAAGGTCATAAACTAGAAAAACTCGAATCTTTAGAAATTACCCGCTTAAATGAAAAATTAGACCCTAACTGACCCTAAATAATAGGTAAGAAATAAGAATCAATTGCTAAGTCTCCGAGTTTGTATCCATTGTAATTTCATAATAATTTCGAAATGAAAATATGTATTTAGTTTATATAATAACCATTTCTATGTCAACGTAAACATGTATCTCTTCAAAAAACAATTTAAAAATAATAAGATTGACACAATAAATATATGAATCCCATATATCAATAATTTAATAACGATTTGATAATAAAATTGTGTATTTCATAATTCACATTACTTGTAAGGTTTTCCCCTGAACAATATTGAAGTGAGCTAAAAACCCAGTCGACTGTAATTACCAAAATAATTAGAATTTTGACAGTCTTAAACGACTTAGTGAGAAATGTACTTAATACAATTGATTAAAACCCTTTTGGACAACCCCCCTAAGTTTCAATTTGATATCTGTGGCACCAAATACAAATGGATATATGTATATATATATATTTTTTTAATTAAATAATTAATTAATTTACAGTATAATACTATTACAGAGTATAATAAATGTTAACGAAAATAATTCACACAATTAGTTTTCACTGCTATTGATTTTTTAATGTTCCTCTTCTATAGAATACAAATGAAATGTTATAAACAGATTCCAAATATAACATTAACAATGTTAATAATCATTTACACATTTTGCTTTACTTTCAGAAGATAATTTAAAAAAACGAATATAATAAAATATTTAATTGAGCATAATAGGTCCATTTCAGTTTTCAGTACCATCAGTTACATTGCATCCGCTGTAATTAGCGAGACTTTGATAATGTATATATCTGTTTGTGAGATCAGTTTCATCATTCAATATCCCAGTCTTGAGTTCACTCCGAGAGTCAGCCAATTGTTTGCGATGTAGTAAAGTTATATCGATTCGGGCTATTAAACCAGGATAGCTTGGACTAGATATTTATGATCTTTTTGCGAAATGTCGGTCGTTGAGTTCAGGTTTCACTAAGCCGCGACCAATTGGCTGGAACCATCGTTCTACAACACATCCATCGTTTCGTTCTCGTTGACCGTATTGTAATTTTTTCTTGGAAATTTAGATACACTTTTAATGTTCTAAGATGCACGAGCTGTGTGAGAGTCGGATTTGCTTTCGAGAATATTAGATAAAATAAAGCTTTTAAACCATAGCTTTACTAACGACTGCAACTTTTTTCGTGTGTACTATTATTTTGCATTACATAGAGAATTTTGTTAGTATTTGTGTGGTTGAAATTTTAAAATAAAAATGTTGTCCGGAAACTCTGAATCAGCATGTGGTTCGTTAGAAAACACTTTCGGAAATATTGATAGTTCCATGTGGAACATGAAAACTCATTTCCTGACTTTTCTGTGAATTAAAACGTGTCCTCAGATGTCCTCAAACGTGTCCTCGTGTCCTTTCGAGTTTCACTCGGAACAGGAAAAAGCTTTTTCTCTACTGTGAGTCAGAATGTGTCTCGTCAGATGGCTTTTTGAGAAGATGCGGAATTGCACTAAGAACATGAAAAGGTTTTTCTCCACTGTGAGTCCGAATGTGTGTCGTCAGATTGCTTTTTTGAGAAAATGCATAATTGCACGACAAACATGAAAAAGGTTTTTCTCCACTGTGAGTCAGCATGTGTTTCGTCAGATTGTTTTTTATAGAATATGCATAGCTGCACTCAGAACATGAAAACGATTTTTTTTCCACTGTGCGTCAGAATGTGGCTCGTGAGATTGCTTTTTATGGAAAATGAATAGCTGCACTCAGAACACGAAAAAGGTTTTTTTCCACTATGGGTCAGAATGTGTCTCGTCAGAATGCTTTTTAGAGAATACTAATTGTAGTACTCAGAACACGAAAAAGGTTTTTCTCCATTGTGAGTCAGAATGTGTCTCGTCAGATTGCTTTTTATAGAAGATGCATAGCTGCACTCAGAACATGTAAAAGGTTTTTTTTGCACTGTGAGTCAGCTTGTGGGTCGTCAGTGTGCTCCATCGAGAAAATGCATAATTGCACTCATGAAAAAGGTTTTTCTCCACCGTGAGTCCGAATGTGTGTCGTCAGATTGCTTTTTATAAAAGATGTAAAGCTGCACTCAGAACACGAAAAAGGTTTTTCTCCACTGTGAGTCAGAATGTGTCTCGTCAGATTGCTTTTTATAAAAGATGCATAGCTGCACTCAGAACACGAAAAAGGTTTTTCTCCACTGTGAGTCAGAATATGTCTCGTCAGAAGGCGTTTTTGAGAAGATGCATAATTGCACTCAGAACATGAAAAAGGTTTTTCTCCACTGTGAGTCAGAATGTGTGTCGTCAGATTGCTTTTTTGAGAAAATGCATAATTGCACTCCAAACATGAAAAAGGTTTTTCTCCACTGTGAGTCAGCATGTGCTTCGTCAGATAACGTTTTTGAGAAAATGCATAATTGCACTCAGAACATGAAAAAGGTTTTTCTCCACTGTGAGTCAGCATATGCTTCGTCAGATAACGTTTTTGAGAAAATGCATAATTGCACTCAGAACATGAAAAAGGTTTTTCTCCACTGTGAGTCCGAATGTGTGTCGCCAGATTGCTTTTTATATAAGATGCATAGCTGCACTCAGAACACGAAAAAGGTTTTTCTCCACTGTGAGTCAGAATGTGTCTCGTCAAATTGCATTTTATAGAAGATGCATAGCTGCACTCAGAACACGAAAAAGGTTTTCTTCTACTGTGAGTCCGAATGTGTCTCTGCAGATTTTTTTTATGAGAAGATGCATAATTGCACTCAGAACATGAAAAAGGTTTTTTTTCACTGTGAGTCAGCATTTGGCTCCTCTGATTGCCCTTCAGAGAACATGAGTAGTTACATTCGGATAATGACTTTTTTTTTCCTGTACGGGTGCGAAAGTGCCTTTTAAAATTCGACTTAATAATTGTTTTTGTTTTGCTTGTTGGTTGTTTTTGTTTTAATTGTTGTAATTGTTTTTCCGCAGGATGCATCTTCAGATCTATCGAAAAAAATAAAAAAATATGATTATTTAGGCTTATTACGACTTAATATCTACACTTAGCGTAAGAAAGCACAGAAAATTGATTAAAATGTTAACAAAATAAAAAGGCAGAAATTATTAACAGAAAAGAAATTGTTTTTACCGGACTGGTCAATTCTTTCAACGCGTTCTAAGCATTCCCTTTTGACATCCGGCAGGTCTATGTCGATTTCCATACATGGGAATCCCCCATCATTATCTTCTCGGCGTCTGAGTTCCGCCTTGACGGTAACAGTCTCCACATTAATGCAAACTATAAAACAACATGTACCTATATTGATAATCCATGTTAAACAATACAATTTTGTTTTAAATTAATATATTTATGAAAAAAAATATCATTGATTAACCCTGCCGAAGTGAGAATTAGGTGAAAAGAGTTCAAGATTATTTTAAGGAAATTAATAAGAATGACCCCGGATGTCCGCTTCGGGAAGGAACAGGCATTTGCTCCAAAACACATTCAGTATGGAGTTGTTTTATGTCAACGAAATGATAAAATCTAACCGTGCGCAAGCAATTTTTTTTTTGGATCGATACATGATATTTCACAATTTATTCTTGTGGAACGTTCCAGAGTAGGAGATATTCTCGGAATCGCCTTGGTGTAATATAAACAATTCACAATTTAAACATTAATTGAAATGACAAGATCTGAGTAGCCAGCTACATCCCGCCTTTCAACTCCCTATATCCATCCCCTCCTTTCTACCTTTAGCCACACAACATAGTATTACACCAAGAACTTGAGAGCAGTTGGTAAACTTGTGGCGTTAACAAGCAAATTTTGTTCTATCGCACATGGCAATCCACAATAAACTTGAAATAATAACATTCAATTTATTTTACATAAGCAATGCAACTAACTGGCTGTCTGTGTACTCTCCGCATATCGCAAACATTCCTTCTTCACATCTGGGTGGTCGAAATCCATATACGTGTACGGCTTTTCTCCTCCGCCTTCTTCCTGGGGCCCTGGTTCCGTCTTGATGGAAACAGTTTCGGTATTTACTAGATCCATGACACCGCTGTCGTAGGGTTTGATAATTGGTTTAAGACCATTCAAATATATATCTGAAATAGAACACAGTTGTAACAGAACCCTATTTTAAATGAGCTTAATATTTTGTTTAGATGGAATATTCTGTCAAAACAATGATATCTAATGCGAAACTCATATTTGGAAATAGGAATACACATATTGTGACTATCTTGACCTTGAAGTTGACATTTGAAATCCGTTGAAAGATCCGTTGTTAATCGTCGGATAACACATCATAACTATAACAATAAGTAAATTTAAACCGGTAAAGCTTTTATTAAGTCCGCTAATCCGCTAACTTAGTGTACCGATAACGGCCGCTACCAAAATGATTAGCGTGATTAAAAAAAGCATTAGTACTTACCAATAAAAGCATAAGTACTTACTAATAAATATCACAAGTATGGGACGATAAATTTAACTTCGTGGGTTCAACAGTGTAAGCGAGATAAAGTAGAATTAGAGAGTAAAAACCGGGTGATGCCACTGGCCGACTGACGGTTGAAAAACTGGTGAGTCATAAATCAACTATCTATAGATTTATAACTCCGCCCTCTTTCCATACGTTTGGTTTGGTCAAGTTTTAACCTTAAATCTGGCAAATTTGTAGACACCACGCATCGCTGACGTCACACCACACCATCGACAAAGGATAGAAGAAATTTAAAAAAATGGCGCAACCATAGACAATATAATTCTACTTCGGAACCTAGCGAAAACCCAATTCAGTAGCCTAAAACATAAGTAAAATGTCACCCAAGACCACAAGGTCCCACCTGACAAAGCCCTGTCCTATAAAAGAAATGAGCTTTAAAGTATCTTCCTTTACAGCTCATTTTCTCAACACAGCGTTTTATCAGAAGGAAGCTGAAAAACAAACTAACAATTACATGTACAATAATTTTATTTTTTTTAAATATAAACATGAAATACAATAATATAAGCACAAAACACATTTAGAAGAAATTACTGTATGAATATATAAGTAGTTGTTGGAAATAATAGTTATTTTCTTTCAACATTCAACGCTATTGAAAAAAAATATTGTCAATAAGGAAGTCAACGATTCAACCTACTGTTTTAGCTGTATTAGCGTCTAATTACATTATTATTATTTTTGTTTCCCTCCTACTTATCTTATTACTTAAATATTTATACCTTTCATAAATAAATAGTAAGTATATACTTTTGTGATACTTTTTAGTTTAAAAAAACTTTATATGCCTTTTAGATATTTTTAACTTAGGAATAGTACACAAAATAAAGAATATAACAGTTCAAACAGTAAGGTAAATTTAACAATAGGTTATTCTTTTAACAATATATATTGGCACCTGATAAATAAATAGGGAATAATAATAACAAATAAAAACACCAAATACAAGAGTAGGTATATACGCACAAAATAAATTTAAAGAAGGTGATGAGAGAATATTCATTACGATGTCAAGTATGTAATAAAAAGTAGGACTATATATAAACAAGACACAAAAAATAAACAAATTTTACTTTTTTTTATTAACTTAATAATGTAAACGCCGCATCAGAGAATATTCGGCTTAACATTAAAAACGATAACAATATTTGACTTATATATTTATTTTTTCGTTATTACTCTACTACTCATATAGAGATGTCAATAGAAAATGAATTGGCAAGGATACACCACAACCATACAATGGTCCTGATTTGATGAGGAGCATGGCAGTACTACGATATTTAAAAGACGCTTATAGGAAAAAATTGTGGTCCTAATTGGTTTTAACTTATTTTACAAGCAATAATTATTAGCCTGAAACACTCATCCACATTGAAATATCTTCTGATAAAAGATACATGACGCCAACGGGACTTGAACCCGTGTCCTTTCGATTTCCGGTCGACAGCTCTGACCACTGAGCTATGGCGGCTTATCTCTTATCCGCGAAATAATTCAATATATACTAGAGTTTCATTCATCAATTACTGCTTATTACATTTTTTCACCTGAAAACAACCAACTTTATTTTATATGAGAAAGGCATTGTAAGTGCTAACTCTCTCACTAGATGGCGTCGAGACAAATTGTCTACATTTTTTGGTGAAAATACTAGAACTTGTCAAAAATTATTATTTTTTTTTGTAAACTTATGTTTAAGACAAGATTTTTTATGCATAGCACAAAGGGTAACAATTATTTTACAAGCAATAATTATTGGCCTGAAACACTCATCCACATTGAAATATCTCCTGATAAAAGACACATGACGCCAACGGGACTTGAACCCGTGTCCTTTCGATTTCCGGTCGACAGCTCTGACCACCGAGCTATGGCGGCTTATCTCTTATCTTCGAAATAATTCAATATATACTAGTGTTTCATTCAATAATTACTGCTTGTTACATTTTTTCACCTGAAAACAACCAACTTTATTTTATATGAAAAAGGCATTGTAAGTGCTAACTCTCTCACTAGATGGCGTCGAGACAAATTGTCTACATTTTTTGGTGAAGATACTAGAACTTGTCTAATATTAATTATTATTATTTTTATTTTTTTTGGTAAACTAATGCTTAAGACAAAACTACAAAATATTTCATAAATACAAAACTGACTGTAAAATACTCGCCGGACTATATAAATAGTTATCGAATGTGTAGTGGTTCCCCCCTTTACTTGATTCGAACGGATAAATGAAAATATATGAAAATATTGTGTCGGGATAATGTTTATAGACTTTAAAAACCACACATTGGACCATCAAACACTAGAAATAACAAGGAAGGAATGTAGTATAAGAGGTTGATTAAATATTTTGTTCAGAAATTACCTTTTAAATAGAAAAGTTAAAGTTAAAATTGACGGAAAATGATGTAAAAAAATGACAGCATTAACTGGAGTGGCAACAGGGACGAAATCGGAGCCTAAGTGTTATATAATGCAAGTAAAAAGTTTACCAAATGTAGTAAAACCTTGTAAATGGTACATGTTTGCGGACGATACATGCATTATTTGCGCTGACAGAGATCTGCAAAAAAAAGGAACTCCTTTAAACAGATCTAAACAGCAAAATTAAATGGTCCCACGACAGCGGAATAATTATCAATGCAAATAAAACTAAATACATGCTTATTTATTCACCAAATGCATATTGTAAAACAAAGTAATTGTGTAAAAAAAGTTATACATACGATTGTTGGCAAACAGAAAACCAATCTTTGAAATGTAAATGCCCAAATATAGAAAAAGTGTACCAATATACATTTTTTTTTTATTTATTTTTTTTTTTTTTTTTATTTTTTTTTTTTTTAATTAAAAGTATACAATACAGAATATAGTATATTATATAAAGCATTGTACTCCCAAGAGTTAATAAACTCATTGCGGGAATGATACGCATTACATGAAACATATAGCTGTATGTATTAAATGGACATATGATGGGACATACACAACATTATTATTTCAGATAGTCATTAATAAGATGAAGTTTGAGCATGTTAGTTTGGGTCTTTTTACATTGACTTGCACATTTGATCTCGTTGGGTAGTTGATTATATTTTGTGTGAGCTATGTATTCTAGGGATCTTAGTCCATATTTTGTTGATTTGATTTTTGGTATATGTAGTTTGTTGTGATTTCTTGTGTCGTTTTGGTGTACGTCGTAATTGTAATAGAGTGTAGTGTTGGAATGTGCCGAGTGTTGAATTACTTGTAATATAGTTTTCGTTATTTCAAAAGTGGGAATGGTATTAAAAGGAAGTATTTGGGTGTTTCTGTAGATGTCTTTGACATGTGTGTCCCAGGGTAAACTGAAAATATTTCGCAGGGCTCTATTTTGGACGATTTGGACTTCTAATCATTTTTTTTGTAGCAAATCCCCAGATTCCGGCGAGATATATTAGATGTGAGTGAATCATAGCATGGTAAATCGATTTTAATAGAGAGGGAGGAAGTAACCCGCAAAGTCTATATAAAACACCAGTTATAGGAGTAATTTTGGAAAGAACATGTATAAATTGGTGATTCCATGTGAGTTGTGAATCAATGAAAAGGCCAAGATATTTTGTAACATCAGCCCTTTCAAGGCGGTTATTATCAAGACTTATATTAAGACTTACATTTTTTTTATTTGCAAACAGTATGTAATGTGTTTTTTTATGTTTAGGCTAAGTTTGTTTAATCGCAGCCAGTTTGCCATGCAAGCTACATCCCTTTCCATTTCCTTTTCATGTTCGTTTAAATCATTATTGTTATAAAGAATCACTGTGTCATCTGCATAGAGTTGTATTGTACCCTTAAGTCCCCATTTAGCAATATCATTTATATATATTAAAAATAGTAATGGTCCAAGTACGGAGCCCTGAGGCACGCCACATTTTATCGTTCCCATGCTGCTTGTCCCTTTTCCAACAAAGGTCTGACAGTGTCGGTTAGAGAGGTAGCTACACAGTAACTTCAGGGGAGTGCCTACTATGCCTAGGTGTTCTAGCTTCTTTAGTAGTATCCCATGGTCAACCGTATCGAAAGCCTTTTTTAAATCTATAAATAAGCCTGCAGCATGCTTACCCTGGTCTAAATGCTTTTGGAGGGCGTATACAAAATCGAAGGCAGCACATTTTGTGTTAGATTGGTTTCTGAATCCATACTGTTGGGATGCGAGTAAATTGTTTGATAGGAGATATTTAGTGAGCCTAAGCTTAATAACCTTTTCAAAAACTTTAGAGACAACAGAGAGGATGGATATAGGACGGTAATTAGAAGGATTTTTTTTGCAATCATCTTCGTAAAACGGAATTATTTTTGCTATCTTTAGTTGATCTGGGAAGATTCCACTATCCAGGGATTGATTAATAAGAAAAACAAGGTGGTCAGCTAATATATCTTTGCAAAAGTTCAGGTACACTGGTGTAATTCCATCTAAACCTGGAGATGCATTAGACTTTAGTTGAGAGATGATACTGAGAACTTCTGTTTTATTAGTTTTGGCCATGTATAAGGACTGGATTGCTTTTTGATCCGTGTTTATAGTGATAGAATCATCTGGATATGATGCAATTGTAGCTGCTAAGTTTTCCCCAACTGATATAAAGAAGTTGTTAAAAGTTGAAGCTATCTGTGTTGGGCATGTTATTTCTTCATTCTTAATGAGAAGACATTCAATTTCATCTTTCTGGGGTGTCGAGCTATTTGTTAGAATTGCATTTATTATTTTCCATGTCTGTCGCGGATTACGCAGGTTTTCTTTAAATATAGTCGTGTAGTATTTGGCTTTAGCATATCTTCTATAGTTGGTAACTTGATTTCTTGTTTTATTTCTCAGTGCTGTGAATATATCACTTTGCTGATTTTTTTTCCAGATTTTAAACGCATTGTTGCGCTGTTTGATAAGTGCATTTAATTTTGCATCAAACCATGGAGACCCCTCCGTTGGTCTCCTATGCGTATCTCAGATTTATGTTGGGATGATTTTATTGCTGTTTTGATGTATTCATTAAAATTATTATAGTTTTCATTGGCATTACTGGTGGTTTCGGGTGGAAAGTTGTGGTATTCTACATATGTTTTTAACATGTTTTTATCGGTTTTGGTGTTGTTTGAAAAATAATGTATTCTATTATTAGTGTGATGTTTCAAGCTGTTTTGGTAATCTAATATCAAAATGTTATGATCACTTAGGTAGGCATCTATATTTGCAGTAGTTGAGGAAATATTTTGTCTGTTTGAGATGATATGGACTATTAGAGAAGTAGAGGTATCTGTTACTCGTGTAGGATAGGATGTGTTACATATGAAACAGTTGTATGAGTCTAGCGTGTTGATGTACTTAAGAGATGTATTATTTTTTTTGAAGAATGTCAATGTTGAAATCACCAAAGATAAGGGTATCATTTCCACAGTTATTTAAAATAGATTCAAGATACATTAAGAATTCGTTAATGTTTGAGGTAGGTTTTCTGTATATAACATAAATATTTAACGGTTTAAAATTTCTATTACGGATATTAATTCCTAAGAAAGAATTTTCACTACAATGTTTTTCGATAGTTGTAGCATTTAGTGAATGGTGCGTGTAGAGAATCACCCCTCCTCCTCTTTCATTGGTGCGAGACGCAAATGTACTTTGGTAGCCGTCGATATTGAAGAAGCACTCCTCACCATCTTCCAACCAGGTTTCGGATATTGCAAGTACGTGTACAGTGGGTTTGATGCTCTTTAAAGTTTCTTCAATCTCGTCAATATTATTTTTGATACTTCTCGCGTTAAGATACATTATTCGAAGGCTATTTTTTATTGGCTTATAGTCTTCAATTTTCTCATATTTGTATTCATTTATACTGGCCTGGGTCCCGGATGCTGTAGTTACAGTTGAATTAGCCATAGTCAACTCTCTCCATTGTGCGTGACATCATTATGGTACGGTAGGGGCAGTCCCTATCGTTTGATCTGTGTTTTGGTGCCTCAATTTTGCCTTTGGCCATTTTAAAGCAGTTCCAGCAACGGAATTCTTCTTTTTGTTCCTTTTTGTGCAGTCAGATGATTTGTGTTCACCAGCACAGTGTAGACAACGATCTTTTTATTCAGTACATCTCGCGGAGGAGTGACCGTATCCCATGCATTTATAGCACTGCATGATTGGGCAGCTGTCTTCGACTCGGACTCGCTGGAAACCTATATTTATTCTTTCTTGTTTTAACATAGCTGAATGTACTTCTTTTTTGACGATCAGAATAACATTTCGTAGCCTATCATTTTTCCTGTTGTTTGTGAATCTTAGAATTTTAATAGCTTCCTTATCATTTCCAGTGGCTTCGTAAATAGTATCATTTTGTTGCAAGATCATGTCTAATATTTCAGAATCTTCTGTTTCTTTTTCGATCCCCTTCAAGATAACATTAGGTCTAAGACGTTTGCCCTCATGAGCAACCAAGTTACCATTGGTCAGCCCTGGAAATGCTGTTAGGATCTTCTGTGCATCTGACTTTTTAGGGCAGGTAATTATGACCTTGTTATTTTTGGCCATTGACATACCACTGACACCCACTCTGAGGTCGGCTGGCTTGATAATATCCTTTATTGTTGAGGTGATGGATTCTGACGTCGCTTCTTGGTCTGATGACGACACTATTACTGAATGTCTGGTGCGATCTCCTCGATTCCCTTCTGCCGAGGCGTAACTGAGTACGGGTTCTTTTTGAGCGTTGGCGCAGAAAGCTGACATTTCCCTACAGTGTCTTTCTTCCATCTTCAGTTGACATTCTGCATTCTGCACCTTGGTTTCAAGTAATTCGACTTCCAGAGCATGAAGTTGTTTTCCCAGTGTGGCTCCTTTCTCAATTATCTCCAGTAAAGATGAGATTATTGTGTCGCGGACTTCTTTGGTTATGTTATTTTTGAGAGGCTCGGCTGCTTTCAGTGCCAGAGTGGCAATTTGGACAATATTCATGGCTGTCTCGGACTGTTTCGTTTTCTGGAGAGAAGTATATTGGGGGATTTCAGCAGAAGTCAGAATCGGTTTGGTTTTGAGAGGAGGAATTTTGTCTTCGTTGATAGATGGAAGCGCTGGACTGGACTCGTGTGTTATTGGTGAGGATCTTGTAGTAGAGGAGAATGTTGTTGCGGTGGTGGTAGAAAGAGCAGAGTTGGTGTTAGTGGGGATTGACGCTTGTTTTGTAGCAGTGCGTACTTCTGGACGGGCAGTTCCTACCCGATTAAGATAATCATTGGTCAACATTCTTCAATTGGCACGACTGTTTCGAGCTATGAGTGCGGAGAGCACTTGGTCGAGCTCAGTTGCTTGCTGGACTCGGTTTCAATACGGTGTGTTCGTGCGACGCTAGAACAATGAGGGTCTACTGTGCAAACTACGAAAGGTCTTTTTCACTTATAACTTTTTAACAATGTACTTATAATTCAATTAGGGATTACTCATTTTAACTTCTTGCGTAGTTATTTTTATAACTCGCTGGCGCCCGCTCAGACATTCCTTACAAGATTTTAATGTTTTAAATTTATTAATGTTACATGTTCGTTAGTCAAAATCTTATCAAGATGGCGTTAAACACACGTTTATTCTTGACACGCCCGGAGATAGTTGTTTGATAGAGTCTCATGTTTATTTTATTTGCTTAATTATTTTAATAATGGTTTTAATAAATTAGAGTCTGTTGATATTTAAAATATTCTTTATTTAATCTTCCTTATCAGTTCTCATCACTACCTACCTACATTGAGTTAGTGCGTGTGCGTAGATGTCTAGATAATTGTATTCGGTAATTTACCTATTAATGTCACAATTGAAAGATCCATCATTAATTAATACAATTATCCTTTCATCACCCATCCACGATTTAATGTTACAAATGGCAGCCCTTGTGGGTGAACCTAATTTTTTTGACTAAATAATAATGCAGTATTTTTTTTTTCTCTTTCCTTGTTTTAATCTTGTATTGCGATGTCTGATTTTTTTTTTTATGAATTTCTTGTATAATCCCTGAAAAAGACCTTTCGTTTTGCATGGTAGATGTTCGGGTGTTGTTCGAAATACATCGTGTCACTGAGATTTTATTATTTCTTCATTTTACGCAGCTTTTCATCTGGCACAACTCATGACGTTTTTCGTCTTATTATCGTGTTCGTTAGTACGCTGACGTCACACTTATTTTATATTTTTTGTTTTGCGGTGATTGTGGTTGTTGTATTGTTGCTTGCATGTTCTAATGATTTTTTTCTACCTACCCTGTTAGTTAGGTATGACGGATTCGACCATTTTAACAAGAAGTCGTGCGTTAATCATGTCAAAACCAGAGGATGGCATTACTTCGGCAAATTCGGCGGTCGCGTCTAACACAGTTCCGGTTCACAAATGGAACTTAACCTTCGACGGTACTGGGAACGTGCATAATTTCATTGAACGGGTCAACGATTTGTCTATATCTCGGAACGTAAGTACAGCTTCTCTTTTTTCATCTGCGGTGGAACTTTTTACAGGTCATGCTTTAGACTGGTTTAGAGTCAACCGTTCTTCTTTCAAGTCATGGACGGATATTGTAATTGCTCTTAAGGAAGAATTTGAGCTTCTGGACCATGAAAGACGTTTAGTTGCTCAGATCAGAGCCACGTACCAGCAACAAAAAGAGAACCTGGGTTCATTCATAACGCGGGTCTTGACTTTAAACAATCAATTGTCGTCAAAATTACCAAATGACGAAATTCTGGAAATATTGCAATGCAATATGTTACCGAGATACATTAAAAAATTATCGCTCTCTGTCATCTCGGACATTAATTGTTTGAAAAGATTGGGAAAAATGATTGAACTTGCAGACAGTCGGTCTGATTCCAGACCTTCCCCGCCAAATGCAAATACGGTTAATTTTAATAATGTTTCTCATTCCTCCTCAAATAATGCATTTAGCAGAGGGAATAACAGAATGTCTCAGAATAATCCCAATTTCAGGAATCATCGTCAATCTTTTGAATTCAGTAAACGTAGCCCGTCAAATATGAGTTCTAGGGAGGTGAAATGTTTCCGCTGTGGCCGTCCTGGTGTGAAGGCGCCTTCATGCAACTGCCGGCAGGCAAAAAACTAGATGTCCTGGGGGTCCTGTCTGCGGGCGGCAAGTCGACACCGTTCGCTGACATCACCGCCAGGCATCGGCTTGCTGTGCTGTCGGAAACCAGAACTTTCTTCAAGAACCTTTGGACCTCGAAGGTGGTGGGTGCGGCTAAAAGGGATGGCCGTCCACACATCATTTTCCAGGTTCTGGGTTCCAACTTTTCTGGCCTTCTTGACTCTGGTTCGCATATCTCAATTATTGGTAATAATTTTCATCGTAAATTTTTAAATCTAGGGTTAAATCTTTCTGTTCTTAAGAAAAAATTTTCACTCACTTCTGCTACGGGTCATACTGTGGAGTGCGTTCACAAAATTGCGGTTCCGGTAGTTCTTGGTAACGTTAAGAAAATTTTTAATTTTGTAGTTATGCCAGATATAAAATCTAACATCATCCTCGGTTGCGACTTTTGGAAAGTTTTTTACATTTGTCCCAAGTTAACTAAATTAATGACTAATGACCCTGACAATAGTTGCGTGTCTGAGGTAAGAGGACTAGATAGCTTTGAGAACTTGGATTCATTTCAACAATCAACATTAAATAACGTTATACACGAATTTGAAGCCTTTTCTGGAAATCGTTTGGGTAGAACGTCTCTTGAAAAACATGTCATTGACACGGGTGATTGTCAACCTATTAAGCAACGTGTTTATCCGATTTCTCCTCATTTATTGCCGGAAGCTCACAGAGAACTTGACAGACTATTAAAACTGGGAGTAGTAGAACCCAGCAATAGCTCGTGGAATAATCCTATTGTTTTAGTGCCCAAGAAAAATGGTTCTTTTAGACTTTGCTTGGATAGTAGAAAACTCAACGCGGTCTCGCGGCGGGACGCTTATAGCCTACCGTTGATATCTGATATCTTAAATAGTCTCGGAGGAGCACGATATCTATCAACTTTAGACCTTAACGATGCGTTTTTTCAAATCCCGTTAGAGGAAGATTCTAAAGAGAAAACCGCATTTACTATACCTAAACGAGGCCTCTTCCACTTTGTAACAATGCCTTTTGGTCTTCATGGTGCGAGTTCTCGGATGATGAGGCTTATGGACAAGGTTTTGGGTCCGGAGTTCGATGGGAAAGTTTTTTGTTACCTAGATGACATAATTATCATTAGTTCCACCTTTGAAGAACACATTGATCTTTTAAGACGGGTTAAACAAAAGTTACAAGCTGCGTGTTTGACTATTAACGTAGAGAAGTCAGTCTTTTGTCGTGACTCCCTTAAATACCTAGGTTTCGTGATTGATAAGGATGGGTTGAGAACTGACCCGGGAAAAGTGAAAGCAATCGTTGACTTCCCCATTCCAACGTCGCAAAAGAGCTTGCGTAGGTTTATCGGTATACTTTCTTGGTACAAAAGGTTCATTTTAAATTTTTCTTTAATTGCAGCACCTTTGCATAATTTAACCAAAAAGGAGTTTGCTGGTAAAAAATTTGTATGGAATGAACAGGCTGATGCTGCCTTTACTAAATTAAAGAATATTCTGGTCAAGGCTCCTGTTCTTGCTTGTCCCGACTTTAGTAAACCCTTTACAATTAGTTGCGATGCATCGAACACCGGTTTGGGGGCGGTCCTTTCTCAATCTGACGTTAATGGTATAGAACACCCTATTTCCTTTATTTCCAGATCACTATCTGCACAGGAGAAAAATCACTCCACAACCGAGAAGGAGTTAAATGCTATGATCTTTGCACTAGAAAAATTTAGGGGTTATATTGAAGGTTCGCCTATTCCTATCAAGGTGATCACTGATCACTATAGTCTAAAATGGCTTACAAACTTAAAGTCTCCGTCGGGTAGATTAGCGCGGTGGGCGGTTAGACTTCAGCAGTTCAATTTTGAAATAATTCATAGGAGCGGAAAAGACAACATTGTTCCGGACGCACTGTCTCGTGACCCTTTACATGTTGACTTGATTAATCAGTCCTTTTCCACTTCCGACCGTTGGTACTTAAGTTTGAAAGAAAAAATTTTGGCTAATCCGGAAAAATTTCCAGCGTTTAAAGTTTGCAATGGTGTCATCTTCAAACACATTCAGAGCATGGAGGCTCTACACAGGTCTTATGACTGGAAGGAAGTTCTCCCAAAAGAGTGTAGGAAAAACGTCATCGTTCAAAATCACGTTCCGCCTTCTTGTGCACATTTTGGCATCTTAAAAACGTTAAATAGGATTAAACTTAAATACTACTGGCCAAAAATGGCAGCTGATGTGAAGTCTTTTGTAAGTAAATGTCATACTTGTTTAGGTTATAAAAGTTCTAACTTACTGCCTCCTGGTTTGATGGGTGACCCGAAACTGGTGCAAAGGCCGTGGCAAATGATTGCGACAGATCTATTAGGTCCTTACCCTAATTCTTACAAAAAGGGTTATACTTACCTTTTAGTGGTTTCTGATTTCTTTACCAAGTATACTAGACTTTTTCCACTTAGGAAAGCAACGGGTAGTGTTATTGCGGAAATTTTGGAAAATGATATTTTTTTTAAATTCGGTGTTCCAGATACGATTGTTTTGGATAATGGCCCACAATATATATCGCGTGACATGAAAGCGCTGGCCAATAAATTTCATATCCGTCACTTGTTTTATAATTGCAGATATCACCCGCAGAATAACCCTGTTGAGCGTGTAAACAAGGTGTTGGTAGCAGCCCTGGGTTCTTTTGTGGGATCTGATCACAGATCCTGGGCGTGCCATCTACCTGAAATTGAACTGGCTATAAACACGGCTGTTCATGAAGTCACAGGCTATACTCCGTTCTTCCTTAATTTTGGTAGAGAGATTGTAATTTCGGGAAATGACTACAAAGGTGTAGACTTTAACGCGGAAGACATTAGATTCTCTAAACGCGATTCATGGGCATCTGATTTACATGAATTAAATGACATTTTCTCCCAAGTTCGCACGTCCTTAAGACAATCATACGAACGTAATAAGGTACAATATAATCTGCGTCGTAGGGACGTTCAATATGAGGTTGGGGACATTGTCTGGAGAAGGTCATTTGCTTTGTCTGATGCTGGTAGATACTTTTCAGCAAAATTAGCCCCCAAATTTATACGTAGTAAAATTATTTGCAAAATATCGCCGGTTGCTTATCAATTAGCGGATATGACAGGGAAACCTGTGGGAACTTTTCATGTTAAGGATATAATCAAGTTAGAAGAAGCTAACTGATCTTGGGGTGGGTTAATTGATGAACTATTTTTTTTCTTATGTTGAAATCGTTATATTTTATTTGAGAATTAATCCCTTTTCTCTTGTTATAAATTAGGTTTTTGCTTACCTTGCCCTCAGGTTTGCAATTTTTCTTTGTGTTCTCTCATTGTGAGGACATGACTGGTATTTTGTGTCTTCACATTGAGTGTATTTTAGTATAAGTTTTGTTTTGTCTTTGTGTACATGTGTAGTATGTGTTTTGGGGAGTAATTTGTCCATTCCGATTCAACGCGGGGGATTGACGTTTTTAATCTCACGCATTGAATCCACATTTTTTTTTTTGGATTTAAGTGCAATCATTTTGTATTGAACATTTTGTAATCTCACGATTTGAATACATTGTATTATTTTATGCGTTATCCTAGGGCAGTGAAGTTCACAATCTCAGTTGGCCACTGTTTTGTGCTATTTTTCTGTTCGAGGGATCTTTTAATAGCTGATTTTACTTTGTGAGATGATACTAATTGTTCTTTAATGAACTAAGTACGCGATGGCGACTTGTTTTGAGGTACGGTTTGTCCTTTCTAGAGGGACATACTGTATTTCAATTATGGCATATACGAAGCTGTATTTCGGTTTAACAGCTCTGTACCGAGGTTGTCCTCGTGTCATTTTAATTGTGTGCATGGTTGTTCTTTATATGTTGTTCTTTAGTACCTTAGTTTGCCTTGGTATTGGTTGACTATTTTAATTCAATAATTTAGAAAATACTTCATGCAGTTTTCCGCGATAGCCTCAGATGCTCATAACATTCTATTTTTCTCTGGTTTTAGGAAACCATTGGCATGGTGTTTTCTATGATTTAGTCATTGTTTAATACACTTTCAAATATTTTTTTTAAAATGTTATGTCATAATAATTAATTTATTTAGTGAGTTTTCACTCACTCAGGTTATTTGAGATTTACAGAATCATATTTTTAACATTTAAAAATTGCATCCTTTCATGAAGTTTTTTTTACTTTTATTTGCTCTTAATGTCCTTGGCTTGAATTATTATTAATATGATGTTTGTTCATATTATTAAGAATGTAAATGAGTAATTTTTTTTACATTTTCTTTTAACAAATACTATGCGTTTTCACATGCAATTGCTGTGGCTTCTCTCTGAGCTCAAGACAAGTCGCATCAATTTCATTTGGACTTAGCTGTATTTTTGTCAATATTGGGTCATCAATATATGGTTCTGTTTGAGCCGGTCACATCTATCTTTTTATGAATTTGGGTTTGTTTCTGGGATAACTTTATAATTTTTCATCTCTGCTCGCAGAGGGCAGTAACTGCAATGTGGGTTTAGACTTTACTATTTTCATTTAATAGCGTTTCTTTTAGCTTCAAATTTAACTTTTGTTGGGCGCTCAGCTTTCACTTTTAGCTAGACTCGTTTTTAAATTTTTTTTTTTTTTAATAAATTTTGTTAGTCTTTACTACAGGTTATCTTTTCATTTGTTATTCTATTCAAGTTTTTGTTTACACTTTAGTAGTTGTTAAATTCCTTGCTCAGTAATCCATTTTGTCAAGCATAGCATACCTTTCTTTTCACTCGCCTCAAGGAAGTCAGTCGCCTTCATCACTCTTCGGTTCTTCACGTCAAGATAACTCAAGATAATACAAAATTTCATGATTTACAAACTTTTATCAATTCTTCGAGGAAGCAATTTTTGTTCAAGATCGAGTCTTCAGGGAAGCAACATTCTTCTACGGGAATAGTTTAATAGGATACTACCTGGCCGTTCACTGCTATCAGAAAGAGGGTGCAGCTTCTCAAGATTGCATTTGTTGTCAACATTGG
Organism: Hesperophylax magnus; assembly: GCA_026573805.1. Lineage (NCBI taxonomy): Eukaryota > Metazoa > Arthropoda > Insecta > Trichoptera > Limnephilidae > Hesperophylax > Hesperophylax magnus. The sequence continues at coordinate 62,207 of JAIUSX010000273.1, read as the reverse complement.
AGTATGGTGATACAATTTTCGGGGCTCATTATCTTCGCCAAGCAAGTTCAATCTTCTTCACTGATGTCAGAAGAGGGTCATTCAGATATTCCATCAGCGAGAATTCTTCCTTCTACTTCCTGGGTGTTGGCGCTTCAATCCTTGCTCAGCGAGCACATCACGGACTTCTACAGAACGTGCTGGACTCTTCTTCTAAGGCATTATCTGCATTTTGTGACTCTTTACCACTTATTGGACTTGGATTTGGAGGCATATGGAAAATATCAAAAAAAATTATCGTGCCGAAAATTTTTTTTTCCTTTGGAAGGGGGGTAATGTAGCAGTGCGTACTTCTGGACGGGCAGTTCCTACCCGATTAAGATAATCATTGGTCAACATTCTTCAATTGGCACGACTGTTTCGAGCTATGAGTGCGGAGAGCACTTGGTCGAGCTCAGTTGCTTGCTGGACTCGGTTTCAATACGGTGTGTTCGTGCGACGCTAGAACAATGAGGGTCTACTGTGCAAACTACGAAATGTCTTTTTCACTTATAACTTTTTAACAATGTACTTATAATTCAATTAGGGATTACTCATTTTAACTTCTTGCGTAGTTATTTTTATAACTCGCTGGCGCCCGCTCAGACATTCCTTACAAGATTTTAATGTTTTAAATTTATTAATGTTACATGTTCGTTAGTCAAAATCTTATCAAGATGGCGTTAAACACACGTTTATTCTTGACACGCCCGGAGATAGTTGTTTGATAGAGTCTCATGTTTATTTTATTTGCTTAATTATTTTAATAATGGTTTTAATAAATTAGAGTCTGTTGATATTTAAAATATTCTTTATTTAATCTTCCTTATCAGTTCTCATCACTACCTACCTACATTGAGTTAGTGCGTGTGCGTAGATGTCTAGATAATTGTATTCGGTAATTTACCTATTAATGTCACAATTGAAAGATCCATCATTAATTAATACAATTATCCTTTCATCACCCATCCACGATTTAATGTTACAGTTTATTAGTCTTAATTTCCTTCTTTTATCGTTTATCCACAACTTTTCTGCTTTCAGCTCGGGTTTGTCTTGGGAACTAACTAGTTCTGGACTGCTACTGCTCCGGATTATCGGTGACCTCGGCGTGTTTCCAGATTTTTTAAAAGGATCTTTAGCCCCTGGGGGGGTACACGGGGGATCTGCCATTTAAAGTTTATTTTAATGTTTACATGTCACTAAGACTTGTATTGTATTTATTGTAATGTCCTGTTTTTTTTCACTTGTATATTTATTTATATATTTATTAATATTTATGGAAAAAAAAAAAAAAAAAAAAAAAACGCTAATTATTTATTTGGAGTTAATGGGGTTCGAACTGTCGTTCTTCGAAACTCGGCGCTAACGCGTTCGCCTCTAGTCCAAATTCCACTGTTGTTATACCGTCAAATAATAAATTATTATAATAATAGTGTCAGCAGTTGTGATTTTTAAGAATTTATTTAAAATTACTTTAATATGTGTTGAGAAAAAAAAAAAAGTGTTCTTTTTGTTTTTTAGAATGGGTGAGATTCGAACTGGTTCTCTCCGAATGTCAAGCGAGCACTCTCACCACAGGACCACCGCTCCTGTGTTGTTGGATTGAATTTGCGACACCAATTACTATCACTTCACTTCACTTTTTATCACTTAAAATTACCATAACCAGGTCGTTTACACTTGACTTAATTAGATAGTTTATTTAAACATCTATCAGGTAAACACAAACCGAAGAATTTTTTGATTTTATGTATTATTAGCAACGTATTTAGATGATTTTTGACGTGCGATTTATGATATGATATAGTTACTTCTTCAACCTCATACCTCAGTCTTACAATAGATTTCAATTTTAACTGGTCAAATCACATAGACAGCATATTTAATAGATTAAGATCTGTATTAAGGAATTTTTAATTGATTAAAAATGTTGTTAGCTACAATATACTATATGTACCTACTGCCTATATAATGCTTTACCTGAATCAATTATAGGATACGGAGTCAATAGCTATGGATTAACGGGCAAAACGTACTTAAATAAAATAGGGCAAATACAACTCTGTTTCCTAAAATTAGGCATAGCTAGCTACAGATAGCAGGCAAAAAAATTGATTATGTGAAGGCGATTATAAAAAAATGTTTTCATTGTGTAACGTACTCCCCATACGTAATAGCGTAGATTACCAATTAACGCTGGATGAATTCCTGAACACAAAAAACCTATTAACCACAATTACCCTACTAGGCATAGAGAAGCCCAAATGTTTATAATTAATAAATCAGAAAATGTGTACGGAGATAGAACAAAGCGGCATAAAATCCCCGAAATATTAAACGCAAAGAACAAAAAAAATATCAGGTCTTTCTACCACCACCGTACAAAATGAAAACGTATTCCTTTGAATAAATAAATGCATAATATAATAATTAAAATAAAATAACTTTGTTTGAAAACCACTTTATTACATATATACATATTTCTAACCAACCGGTTTCAGTTCAACCCGAAACTTCATCAGGGTTTATAAAAACATATTAGAAATAATACCAACTTATGCACATAAATCAAAAACACCAAGATATATCTGATAAAGAAATAAACATAACACATACAAACTGTCAAGCATTACGAATAAAAATAAATAATCAGGTTTATCAGATTATTACTATATACCGAACACACGGCTCGAAAACTAGACAATGTATTGAGATGTAATAAAGATGTAATAAATAACAACAAAAGTCAAAAAGTGACGGGTGACTTCAAATTCAACATAGCTCAAAGCTCAAACAGCGTCGAACAAATTTATGATGGTTAGATTATATGATGGTTGAAATTCATTCATTTCATGTATAAAAGATTACACCAGAGTTGTGCCCCGACAAACTCTATCGTGTATAGATCATTTTTGGACACAGGCTGGCCAAATTACAAAAATAACACCTATCATTCGGAAAACTAACTTACAATAACTTAAATGCAATACGGCAGAACGACATAAACACATTAAACATAGAAATTAGAGGACTGGATGTAAACTTTAAGTACAGTGAATGTACTAAAACAAATGATGTAGAAAACTTATTAATAAGAAATAGTAATATAATTGTTCGTAAGTTATCTATCTAAACGACAAGAACATCATTATGAATTGACCATATCCTCCATTAATCTAGCGTCCCCACGACTACAAATCGCAGAGCATGCACCACCACATCAATCCTGCAGCAACATGGTGTAAAACATACCTTGGTCACGTGCGATCAGAAAGATCAACTAATCAAGGACAAAACTTACTACATAACACTTACACTAACGGACAAAACCTTTCAACAATAAATTCGAAAATTAAAATTTATAGCTCATGTAAAAATTATTCTGACGATTGCAACTCACGAAATGCTCAATACTGCCAAAAAGTTTTTTTTTTATACTTAGGCATAATAATAGATCAACACATTGGATGGATACAGCATATTCGACAGACTATTATAAGAATACGTAAACTTTACTACTATTTCCTCAAACTGAGAAATATTCTTCAAAAGCCAATGATGCAAAAGAATAACTAAGCACTAGCCCAAACAATTCTCCAGTACAAAGAAATAGGCTGGGAAGGAGCTTATAAAACTATCTTAGCCCCACTGGAAGTAATCCAAAGAAAACTCATTAAAATAATTCTCAAAGAATCGTCAGATTATTCGAATTATTCCATAATTATAATTAGAGATTATAACTTAATTATTCCAAGAATTTTTAAGTTTTTAAATTAAATAGAATCTATCAAAAATCCATTACTTCAAATCCACAAAGATAAACTAAAAAGAGAGTAATTGAGCACCAGACCGAAAACCACGGGACAATTAATAATCCCGTAACTCAATATAACAACGGCACAATACAATTACACATACTCAGCTACTAAATGTTTTAACAAATTCCCTTAAAATATGCATGCTGAAAAAAAAATTAATTTAAAGGATCAACTTAAAATACACTTTGTAAATGCAAAATACAGCTTGGAATATATATAATATATATGTGGGTAAGAATTTTTAGTTGTCCCTTTGTAGAACATGCAAACTTACAGTGGGCACATAAAAACGGTTTTTCTCCACTGTGGGTCAGCAAGTGACGTCTTAGATTTCCCTTTGTTGAACATGAATAGTTGCAGTCGGCCCATGAAAAAGGTTTTTCTTCACTGTGGGTAAGCATGTGAAATTTTAGTACCCCCTTTTTATCACTTAGATAGTTGCAGTCAAGACTTGAAAAAGGTTTTCTCCACTGTGGGTAAACGTATGAATATTTAGTTGTCTCTTTGAAGTACATGAATAGTAACAGTCGGGACATAGAAAAGATTTTATTCTACCGTGCATGAACATGTGCTTTTTAATAGAATCCTTTATACTACACGAATAGTTGCAGTCGGAACATGAAAAAGGTTTTTCTCCACTGTGTGTAAACATGTGCCTTTTTAGATCTCCCTTTGAATAACATAGAAGTTACAGTCGGGACATGAAAAAGATTTTATTCTACCGTTCCTGAACATGTGATTTTTAAGATAATCCTTTCTACTACACGAATAGTTGCAGTCGGAACATGAAAAAGGTTTTTCTGCAGTGTGTGTTAACATGTGCCCCTTTAGATTCCCCTCTCTGTAACATCGAAAGTTGCAGTCGGGACATGAAAAAGATTTTTCTCCATTGTGTTTGAGCATTTGATGTTTTAGACTCACCTTCGCAGAACAAAGGTAGTTGCAGTCGGGACATGAAAAAGGTTTTTCTCCACTGTGTTTCAACGTGTGATATTTTAGTCTCGACTTTTGTAAAACATAGATAGTTGCAGTCGGGACATGAGAACGGTTTTTCTCCACTGTGGGTAAACCAATGTATTTGTAGTTGTGTCTTTGTAGTACATGAATAGTTACAGTCGGGACATGATAAAGGTTTTTTTTCACTGTGGGTAAACGTGTGAATTTTTAATTGGTTCTTTGTAGAACATTTATAGTTACAGTCGGAACATGAAAAAGATTTTATACCACCGTGCATAAACATGTGCTTTTTTAGAGAATCTTTTCTTAAACACGAATAGTTGCAGTCGGAAGATGAAAAAGGTTTTTCTCCACTGTGGGTGTTCATGTGCATTTTTAATGCTGACTTCAGATAGCAGTAATAAATGCAACGGGAACAAAAAATATTTTATCCCTAGGATGCGTCTTCACGTTTGATAAGTCTGAAAAAGATTAAGCATAATCTCTTGAGTACGGTAAATTCATAAAAACGCATAAATTGGGAGAGCACGAATTGATAACTTTAACAAACCAAAATCGCTTATACCTGCTGTGTGGGAAATTATTTCGGAGCGCTCCAAGCATTCCTTTTTTACATCAGGGAGGTTTTTGTGAATATCTAAGAAAGGAATTCCACTTCCAAACTCTTCTCGGTGTCCAGGTTCTGTCTTGATGGTAACAGTCTCCACATTAATGCTACCTAGATAAACAAAACAACAACATTTTAGTTGACATGCAAATAGGAATAACCTGTTACATTAAAAAAATTACGGCCTTCTTTCTCCGAGAGGAGTTATAAGAAAAGATACTGTTTTGATTTAAATATATAAACATATACATTTACGATTGAAGAAATCATTGATAAATCTTGTAGACGCGGAAAAAAAAACTGGGGGTTTATTTAAGAAATAAAAAGGACCCCAAGGACACCAGCATAACTAATGAACGACAAGAGAGGACGTCATAAATAATGATATATGTCCTGTCTGTGAATCATTCAGAAACGGGAAAGAATTCCTCGAATTCTTAAAACATTCTTAAACATTTGTATTATTCAATTATTTGTTTATAATATTCTTCTGATTTTCGTAATTTATCTTACTGGTTGTCGGAGTACTCTCCGCATACTGCAAACATTCCTTCTTCACATTCGGGAGGTAGATATCTATATCTGAATACGGAATTTCACCTCCACGCTCTTCCTGGGACACTGGCTCCTCCATGATGGAAACACTCTCTGGGGTCGGAAGTTCCATGGCCTAGAATTATGTTTGCAATAAATAACCGTGCGGGAAAAACATATGCATAATAAAAATAGGATCAAAATGTATAATATCTCACGGCCGTTTTCACCAATGAAACAACAGACGAGACACCGCTCAGTTCCTATAGAGAACTAAGTGCAATGTTAACTTCACAAATGCACAAACTTGACTGGCAGTAAATATACTTATCTGGATTAATCTACTTAAATGAGTTATTATCGTGACAATACAAGTATAGCATAAGTTTAGAACTGTCAACTTTAGCATGGTTAGGTTTTGGATATATCGGGACTGTCACCTTTATTGAGCTATCTGTCCCGACGTCCCGACAAAAGCCTTAAATGTCCCGATTGAAATTAATTTTAAATTGATTGAACTTTTGAAATTATGCGAGTATTAATTTTCTATACCTGCTCACAACGCCACAGTAGAAAGAGTTTTTTCATTAATTTCGGCCCAGTGGACTCATGAACGAAATCGCCTGCTCCCAGAGACTGTGGAGTCGATTTTACAGTGTTAAGTCAATTATAACATGACTTGTACAGAGTTCTACAATTATGTTAAAAGGTACCCAGAATTGTTGAGAAAAGCGAAATCTTCTGAAAAGTATGGCCAGCCAAGTACTTCTGCTAGTACCAATTAAAGTAACCTATAAAACAAACATATTTACTTACTTATTATAAAATAAAGAAATTGTTTAAGTATTACAAATTTTTTATTTGCTCCATCCAGAAACGTCCCGACGAGACCCTAGCCGAATATAGCAACCCTAAGCATGGTGTACTTTTGAGGAAGTCGAACCAGTTGCCCCAAGGTCACCTGAGAGAAAGACGCCCTCAGTAGGGGGAGTCCGGGAGAGTGTACCCGCCCTCAACTATTTTATTTTACTTTTTTTCTATAACTACATATTGCTACTTTTTGTGAATTGTATCTTAAGCTGCACTATTTAGCTATATTTTCTCTGAAGAACGTTTGATATAACATTAAATAATTTATCAGTTATTAACGAATTCACACAAAATTGATTTTGGCTAATTTCTCCCGCCTGGGTGGGAGACTTTACCCTCCAAGTAGGGAGACATTACCCGGACTTAGAAGTAGGTGAAATAATAAATAAAAAACTGTTATTTTATTAAAAAAATGTAATTTTTAAGATAAGGCACTTGATATTACATAATACAATGAGGAACTTTGAGTATTTTAATAATTTTAATTTGACAATAGCCACAAATTAATGATATCACAAATATTTTGAGTTGTGACATAATTATTATGACCCCAATAAGTATTCAAAACCTTATAACAAATATTCAAAACCTTATAACTACGTGTAAGAGAATCAACATTTATTATTTAAATTATTATAAACTTGATCAATTTCCCTTTTCTTAATTAGAACAACGATGGCAAATAAACTTTTCCTTGTCATCCTTAGTTAGTCCGACACACATCTCATGGACATATTTGCCACAAATGGCACACAGTCGCATGGCTATCTTTTCGTCCGTTCCACATACGAAACAAAACCAATTATTTTCGTCGCATGGGTCATCTGAGCTATCGTCATATCTGGGATCTTCTAAGTCGGTCTCACTGTCACTTGACTGTAAAATTTGTCTTGTAAATGTTTTCTTTTTTGCTTTACCTCTTTGGTTTGTTTTAGTTACTTTCATTTTCTTATTTTTCAGTTCATGATTATTAATTAAGTCTTGTTTTTCTGGTGTTTTAGTCAATATTTTTGTTTTTCCGGGCTGTCTACCACGACGAATATTTTTTCTAGGAGCAGATTTAGGAAAAGGTCTAATAATTTCAGGCAAAACAGTGTTTGTTTTTGGTGAATCGGAATGTACAGTTGTAATATCCAGAAGTTGAGACGTTGAAGCCATCTCTGCTGATTGTTCTGCAATATCGAATACATCTGCATCAGCAGTCGTCGAAGGCTCTGACTGACGTTGTACAGTTGATGTTGAAGCTGATTCGATCATGGTGACATCTGGGTCTAGTTTTTTTTTTTTTTTTTTTTTTTTTATATTAACTCCACACAGGAGGCCCTTAAGAAAATAATTTTCCTCAGGGCCTATGTCATCTTTGGGGATGCTGTGTGGAGGGTCTTTTTGTGGAGAGGAAGGAGTGAACATGGGTCTTGAAGAGTCCCATGTTGTAGGAGGGAGGAAACACAGAGGCCGGCAGTTCGTTCCACAGCCGAGCTGTTGAACTTAAGAACGAATCGTAGAAGCGACCCGTTCTCATGTGACAAATGTCAACCGTGTACAAATGTTGGGCGCGCGTTTGGCGTGTATCCCGACTACGCACCGGTGCCGAAGGGATCAATGACGCTAGTTCCTCAGAGCATCTTCCATTGTAATACCGATAGAACAAGGACAGCATACCTACTTGACGCCTGTGCTCTAAAGATTGCAGTCCGTCCGTTAAGATTGGGGAATCTATCAAACGGACCGCCCGTTTCTGCACAGAGTCAAGGGTTTTAATCAGGTATTTAGGGGCTCCGGACCAGAGATGGCTGCCAAATTCGACAGTAGGGCGCACTTGCGATTTGTACAGGGTCAGCAGTTGTGTACTATTAAAGTATCTGCGGGCCCTGTACAGTACGCCCAGCTTCTGAGAGGCCAGCTTTACTCTGGCTTCGATGGAGCCCCCATACCTGAGCTGGTCACTTATAGTTACACCAAGCATATCAATGGAAGGCCTGTTCGGAAGATTGCTTCCGTTAAAGGAGACTAGGTTATCATTTAGATCCCTTTTAGACGTAATCAGACAGGATTGGGTCTTTGAAACATTAAATTCGACGAGATTATTTTTACCCCAGGAGGAAATACTCTCGAGATAACCGTCCATTCTCTGCTTCAAAGCCCTCCGAGCCGTTGGAGTTTGTGTGCCCTTTGGGGGCTTGTCAAACAAAAAGCTATCATGAACTGTACTGTCATCCGCGTAACAATGAATCGGTGCACATGTCAAAAGGTCATTGATGTGCAACAAAAACAAAGTCGGAGACAGAACCGATCCCTGTGGGACGCCAGCATTTATAGAGTGTGAGGATGAGGTGAAACCGTCAGCAACTGCCTGAATCGACCTATCCCTTAAAAAGTCAGCAATCCATGTACACAGGGATGCGGGAAGTCCGTAAGAAGGCAATTTGTTGACAAGTCCTCGGTGCCAGACCCGGTCAAAGGCCTTGGATATGTCTAGTGCGACCGTTTGGGTCTCACCGTGACGTTCCAGGCACCGCCCCCAAACATGCGTTACATACGCGAGAAGATCACCGCACGAGCGGTTCCGCCGGAATCCGTATTGACGGTCGTTGATAATTTTGTTCTTCTCGAGGTATGTGAGCAGTTTGTCGTTGATCACACGTTCCATCACTTTGGACAGAACTGATGTGATCGCCATGGGGCGGTAGTTGGCCGGGTTGGAGCGGTCACCTTTCTTGGGAATAGGGTGAATGACCGCTTTTTTCCAACCAGAGGGCACAGTGCCACACTTCAGGGACATTTTGAAGAGCTTTGTCAAAACTGGAACTATTTCCGCAGCACACCTCTGCAATACTAGGGCAGGTATTCCATCAGGTCCACTAGCTTTGTTAACATCGAGCCCCCGTATAACGTGGAGTACATCCCGATGCCGGATCCTCAGCTTTTTCATATAGGAGCCGCAGTGAGGAACCGACGGCGGAACAGCACCTCCGTCATCGAGGGTCGAGTTTTTCGCAAACATTTTCCCTAATAAGTTAGCCTTTTCGGTGGCGGTGTTTGCTAGTGAGCCGTCAGGTCTGGTAAGAGGTGGCAAACTGGGTTTGCGAAAATTCCGACCTATTGAGCCCGCAAGGGACCAGAATGCTCTGCTGCCATGCGGGCAGGCAGCCAGCTTTTTGCTGATCTGCAGGTCGTGTTCGAATTTTGACCTATTAATGATTCTCTTGCATTCCTTTGCCGATTTGTTGTATGCTGATCTGCTTTCGGGCGTTCGAGATGTGTTGTAGGCTCGGTAAGCCGCGTTTTTTCGTCGAACTGCTTCGGAGCATTGTCGACTGAACCACGGCTTTGAGCCCACACCAGTTTCTTTAGTAGTCGATTGTATGAAGCCATCCATCGCCGATTTGATGACTTCACCAATCTCCTGGGCACATCTTGAAGGGTCCGAAGTCCGAAAACAAACAGCTGACCACGGAAAAGCGTTGAAATGGGCCCGCATACCGAACCAATCTGCTGACCTATAGTGCCACACTTTTCTCCTCAGCCTCTCATTGGTTGGTCTGAGGCTAACGGGGATTGATGTTGTCACTAGGCAGTGGTCAGATGATCCCAGAGGCGCTGTGACGTTAATCTTATAACCCTGTGGCACAGTAGTTAAGAATAGGTCTAACAGATTGGAACGGTGAGTCTGGACATCAGGAACCCTTGTAGGCTCCTGAACCAGTTGCTCTAATCCGTAGCAAATGGCAAAGGATTCCGCCTGTCGGCCAGCCGAGTCCGTTGGCCCTGAGAACTTCAACCATGGTTCGTTATGAACATTGAAGTCCCCCAGAACAATAAACTCGGCCGAAGGGTAGCGGGGCAAGAGATCATCAATAGTGTCTCTCAAATGTTTGAAGAGCTCGTCAGTGTCTGATTCGCTATGGTTCGGTGAGCGGTATAGACATGCGTAGAATCTTGCCGTACTGGCAAGATTGACGCGCACCCACATTACGTCGAATCTGGAGTTTTCCAGACTCAATAGTCGCACACAGTTGACGTCAGCTCGACTATAGAGGCAGACTCCTCCTTTGGGTCTGAACTTGCTTGCAAGGGTAAAGCCCGGGCAGTCCAGATAGGAGGAGTCTGGCGGCTCGGCTATCTGAGTTTCGGATAGGAAAAGAAGTTGGGGAGCTATTAATGATGAATCAGCCGAAGGAGCTTCCAGATCCTGAAGTTCACCAGTCATTTCTTTATCTGTTACTGCTGAGCATAAGAAATCTTCATCTGTAAAGATATTTGGGTTGTAGGGATGTATTCCGGTTTTACGAAATCCACTTAAAATATTAGATTGGCTGAAAGCCTGCGACATAATGGTGCTTACAAAGCTGGGTATATTATAAATTGTAACTGTTCTCCCTGGGTTACTTAGCATCCAGTTATTCATGGCTGTGTTATATCTTGCCTTGAAAGATGAATATATGGCAACATCTTAAGGCTGTAACTTATTGCTACAGTGGGGTGGTAAAGTCAACATGACTACTCCATTTAATTTTGCATATTGGACGACTTCAATATTGACATGACTCTCGTGGTTGTCGAGGATAAGCAAGACTCGGTTTTGAAGAGATGCGTTTGAATATTTCACAAAATGCTGCATATATTTCATGAAACTTTTGGTTGTCATCCATCCACTTGGATAGGAGTCGCCCTGTGAGCCTGGGAGACCACCATTTATAAAAGTTTCGTTATATTTAACCCTTGGGAAAACGAAAAACGGTGGAATAACATTTCCCAGAGCGTTGACGGCGAAACAAACGGTCACAAGAGTGCCACGCTCAGCTGAAGTAACTTGTCCTACTTGACGCACATGCTTGCTAGCTATTACTTCGGGACACACTTGTAAGGTCGTACACCCTGTTTCATCACAATTGTAGATGTTGTGAGCTTCAAATTTGTATTCCTCCCTAACTTATTCGAGATTTTGGAAGAAATCAGTAAGGTTTTTTCTGTTAAAGCTCATTGATCTGGACAAACTGGTTGCTTCGGGAGTTCTCAAACTAAGTTCAGGATGTCTTTGCATAAATCCTCTGAACCAATCTTTTCCAGTGCAGTCATTTGTGGTCCAAGACTGAGGAACGTTTTTGGAATTGATTTTTGCATACTCACATGCTAGTTTCATAGCCGCCTTTTTGGTCAAGCCATAATTCATTTTGCTACAAGTTAGAAGATAGTTAACAAGTGCGTTTTCTTCTTCTATTGTAAATATTTGAGATGTTTTATACTGGCTTCCTTTTTCACTTATTTTAGTTAATTTGTTCCTGTCCCTTAGATAATTCCGTAATGTGTTTCGATCAATTCCATATTCCAAAGCAGCACCTCTAATGGATTTTCCTTTAACGATGTCATCTAAAGCATTTTTTATTACTGATATTTCTAATTTACTTCTGTTCCTTGTTGAATCTTTTTTTTATATTTGAAGGGCATTTTGGGTGTTTATTTATCTGAAAAAAAAAACATTATAGTGTACCTGAAGTGTCGGGAGAGATTACCCTGGGTAAAGTCTCCTTCCAACGCGTGGCTAATGTCTCCCACCCCACGCCAATCGGTTTATTATTTATTTTTTATAAAAACTATGCCACATCCGTAAAAGCTATCTACTGTAGGTGTTACTAGGATAAATACACTTGCCATTTAAATAGATAACTTTTTTGAATCAATTAATATAAGACAACACCGATGATATATCTGAAATTGAAATAAATCACTTACCGGACACGAAAACACGTTATCACTTCGCAATTTTAAACCACACTGACCATAAATATACCACTCTCTAGATCGATATCTTCGGGCTTTTTGTATGTAACGGAATTATACAGTACTTAACCACAGATATACAAGCAGCATACCGTGCGGAGCAGAGCAGTAGACAAGGTAGAGGAAACTCAAGGCCATTTAAAAAAAGATGCGACCATAGACAACATAATTGCTCTCAGCCTACTCTATTCATTCACTAGCCCAAAAAAACTATTATAAAAATAAAAATGTCCTTGAAGCAGAAAAATGTCGAAATGTTTTCCAAGGGCAAGGTTCATCTGAATAAGAAAATAAACTTTTACAGTGCATTTCCTTAAGATGAAACTTGTTAATCTGAGAAGAAGAAACCCAAAATGACAAGAAATTTGCAAAAACACTGAAGAAAATTTCCAAAACATGATTGTCCGACAGTACGACGAAGAATTCCGACATTTTTCAGCCTCATGAACTCATGGTTACATATGTTTAAAAATCTTTAATTTCACCAAAACAATAAGATAATACAGGATAACACTAATCAATAACATGAATAAGTTTATCGATATAATAAATAACATTTATACGTTGTGGAGGAAGACATAGGTATGAAGCATTGTTCAAAAAACGGAACGAATAACCTGAAAACTGTCAATTCACTTTAAACTTGAACTTACGTAGGTAGGTTGAATATATGTTTGTAACTCGCTAACACTATACTGGCTTATATTGTAGTTTTATCACGAACAACTTTAACACGCAATATTTTCGACGGAAATGATAGTATTTCGGCAGCAAATGACAACCCGCGTGTATAAATAAACCACACTCATTTTGTTTGAATGATTTGAAACTGTCAAACGGCAAAATTCCGTCATCTCTTTCTGTTACACGAGTCATTATGGTAGAGAGCGAGAGATCAAACCAATCCTTCTTTTCTCATCAATGAGATCTGAGCTTTTAGCCATATTATTCGTTTTCTATAAGAATTTTGAGGTGGGCGTGGCGGTTTCAAATGAGTTTTAAGGCCAAAGCTTAGTTAAATGCCCCTGACACTGACGAAAGGAATGACAGTGCGTTAGAGGGACGGGGGGGGCGCGCGGCATTTAAGAAGCAAGGCAACGTCGCAATACGTAGTCTCACACAGATTATTTGAGCAGTGGCTATTGTCTCCCCCCTGCTAAACTCTCCCGGACTCCCCCTATCACTCTGGATTAGAACAGGGAAGTTGCTTTCAATGGTTTTAGCCGTGTTTTGTGACCAGATATGGTATACATAACTAAATGTACAACAATGGTTTATATTTCAAGGTGTAGAGTAAAATAAACTATATTGATAATAAACAAACGCAAGAAAAAAATATGTGATGTAATACCTAATGTAATTGACTAGGTAATGGGAAAGAGTTTACCGTTCGGTGTAAACAGATAAACATAATAATCCCTCGATTGGCAATTGTGACGGCGGCTGTAAATTTACAATGAACAAACACATGTACATGTTGGGTAACTCGGTTTTATCGAATGTTGGTAAATGTGATATATTCCTAAAATAAACATGCACCAATTAAGGGGCTTAGGTCTTACTAGGTCAATATAACATGAACCTACTTACGTACAAGGCGACATTCAATTAAAAATGAAACACAAATATTATGCAGTTAATACAATATTACTTCAGATAAGCGGAGTAACAATGGTATTGTTCAACGATGCAAAATGCAAGACACGAAACATAGATATACCATTTTTTGTATTTCTATGGCATTCACTAACTAACTAACTAACTAACTAACCATCACGCCGTTTCACCGCAGGGGTAGGCAGAGAGGACGGACCGCCAAACAACTCGGTCTTGGCACACACTTCTTGCCTCATTCACATTCATACATCGTCTCATACATACTCTTCTATTGTTCTGACTCTTGACATGGCCCGACTCAAGTATCTGATTCACTTGCTCGTGCCATGTCTTCCTCATGTATTGCCATGGCATTCACTATGTAACAATTTCTAGACATTTTTTGTTTTTTAATGAGTTTTATTATTCACAATGTACATTTGTTACGTACAAATTTTATTAAATTAGCGACCGGTTTCGACACGTTCGTGTCATTAACTAGCTATTTTAAAACTAAATTTTTAAGTGCAGAAATATGAGGTTTTATTTAGTTTTGTTCTTTGGAGGGAGGGGATTTGCGGGATGGGGAGGGGGTTGAGAGGGAAACGGAGGGAGGAGTCAACATAACGGGGAACTTGGCTCTAAACAACGGATATAAACCTAACATAATTAACCGTTTAGTTAATAAGAAGCAAACCAAAATATTTTCTAAAAAGTACATTTATAGTGGAGATAATAACAATCAATTTAGTAAAAATCTAATATGTAAAAAACTTCTTTATACAGGCGACTTATCCTTAAAAATATCCCGCATGTTACCAATTAATATTTCGACAGCTTTTTACACAAATTCTAAAATAAAAAAACTTAATTAATAACAAGGATGTTTCAAATAAATTAGATAAAAATGGGATATACACTTTAGAGTGTAATGATTGTAACTCACAGTATGTAGGTATGAATACCAGAAATTTCAAAACCAGAATTAAGGAACACGAACTATGTTTAATAAATAATAATTTCTCCGAGTTCGCTAATCATTTGATAGAGACAGGCCATAGCTTCAACCGGGATAAAACTAAGTTTAAACATTCTAACATTAATAAATATTTTAATTTGTGCGCATTAGAAACTTTAGAAATCAACAAAAAAATTAATTCAAGTATTAATATAGTTAATAAAATAATAGCACCTTGCAAATCACCTCTATTGACAATGTTCCCCGTTATGTTGACTCCTCCCTCAGTTTCCCTCTCAACCCCCTCCCCCTCCCTCAAATCCCCTCCCTACAAAGAACCAAACTAAATAAAACCCCATATTTCTGCACTTAAAAATTTAGTTTTAAAATAGCTAGTTAATGACACGAACGTGTCGAAACCGGTCGCTAATTTAATAAAATTTATCCGTAACAAATGTACATTGTGAATAATAAAACTCATTAAAAAACAAAAAATAGATATACCGTTCAGTCTATCGATATGTTCGGGCTTTTTGTATGAGAAAAGTTTGTATTGGATTTAACCACAGATAAAACGGTCCTTCTCAAGGCCATTAATATTGTATATGGTCACACTTTCTTTAAATTTCAAAAAGGTGCGAAAGAATGCGGAAAGATCTGGAAGAAAGATTTTCATTGTTAGTGAACTGAAGGAATTTTTTTATGAGAAGAAAACGATTATAATCCAAGGTCCGGCTGAAGTGAGGCATAGCGGTGATTTTTATGGAATGGAAGTAGTATTTTTCAACGGGAAGGGGACAGATGCCTTGATGCATTATAAGTGCCAAGAATAAATACATTTCCTCTTTATTCGTGGGTGTCCGTTTGAATTGTGCCTTCGCAATGCGTTGATCTGCATACCTGTTGGTCTCTCTCGCGATTAGTCAACGAAATCTGCGTCAAAGATTTAAAAAAAAGGCATCCACAGGTTTTGCCCATTTCGTTTGTATTGAAAGTTGGTCCTGGCGTACCTGTAAATGTCTCTCATAACCCATTAAAACGCGAGATATCACCGGACCAATCGAAAGAGTAACCATCAGGCGGCAGAATCGATCGCATTGCCTGCCTATCATCCTTGTCTTGTCTCCTAAGTTCTAAGGCCAAAGCGGGGTGAAGTGCATTGCTAAAAGTTTGAGATGGTTCTGGTAACATGCATAAAGAATCCTCGTCGCTCACTCCGTGGTCGACGTCACTCGCTTCATCGTCCACGTCGCTCTCGCGGCTATCCTCCACGTCAGTTTCTGAAACAACAGAAATCATAAATTAATTTTAATGGTCTGTATTTCAATTACGGACCGCCTCTGGTACGACGTTTAAAAATAAACTAATAGCACGATCAAATGAATCAAATACTTGGGGCGGGCAATGTCAAGGGTTGGAATAACATCAGTGTATTTATGAGACGATGTATGCTTGTGAATAAGGCAAATAGTATGTCTGCCAAGACGGAGTTGTTAAGCGGTCCATAATTTCTGCCTACCCCTGCGGAGAAATGGTGTGGTGGATTTGATGGTTAGTTTTTTAGTTTTTTAACTCACGGTTCCTAAGTGCCTACTTTTCTTGATAGCGAGCTGCTGCGTTCACGTCGCTCGCTTCGTCGTCCACCTCGCTCGCGCGGTTATCCTCCATGTCCGTTTCTGAAACCACAGAAATCACAAATTAATTTAATGCGTCTATTTTTCAATTACGGTCCGCATTCTGAAGAATGTTTAAAAAAATAATCTCATCGTTTCCAAAAGCAGACACTTCTTGGTAGAGTGGGACGTCCACCCACACCTCGCTATCATCACCCCACCGTGGTTCATCCCGTGATGTCCCAGGTAAGAGAATGAAGGTAGCGGGAGATGTCAGCCATGGTGGGGGAACTGGCGAAGGTAATGTTACTGGTGTCCCTAGTGAAAAAGGACACCCTATTCTCTCAGGAGATGGAATTCTGAAAACATATACATAAATCACATTAACGGATTGTTCTCATTCACGCGTGAACTGAATCTGTAAAAAGATAGCAGGTAAAATAAATAAAAATCAACATCAGTGTCATGGACATCTCCGATTCTACCTCATGTGTACAATGCACATATAACCAACGCTAATCCAACTCACTCTCACTGTTGTAGAACACTCAGGAAAACAATAATAGTGTATCATTCATATACACGTTCACATACTTTTTTTTGTTTTTCTTGGGGGCGCAGTGGGGAGAAAGATCCGCGCCGATTGCTTCTGGAACTTTCTGCATTCAAATTACAGTTGGAAGGAAGCAGGCTGGACCCTTACTGCCTTTTGGACACTGGCGCGATCCTCTCTCACCATTAGTAAAGCTGGATCACTGTTAAAATATAAAAAAATATATATGATAGCACAACACAGATCCACAGTGAAATAGCGACTTTAAAAAAAATAAAAAAATAATAACAATCCATACCGAGCTCTAGCTGCAGCTCCAAAGCCTACATTCAAGACCTCGCCCTCGTTATGCAGCTAGTGCTGCTACTGGAGCGGCACGAGCGGCTGCCCTAATATTTGTATATAATACAGTTGAAAACACGTTCAATAGTTATACAAATGATTAGCAGATACACTGGTACAATAATATTACAATAAAATGATTTTCTTACGACATTTAGACCGGTCGGTGGCCGAGTTGACATCGCGCTTGGGTCTCACCCAGGCGTAGTGTGTTCAATTCCTCGGCCGGCTAAGTCCTCCATCACAACACAAGCAACAGTTTCCGCTTACTGTGGTGGTAGTAGGAGATTTTCAAATATTGTCAGGTTATTCGTAACCCGGGAATGTTTGTCTTTCTTTTTAAAAATTAAAAATTAAATAAAATAAAATTTCAATGGTTTATACAGGGTGTATCGGCACTAACCCGACAAACTTTAACCAGCTATTCCTTAGCACATTTGGAGTAAAAAATGTTATATGCACTTTGCTGTCCGGTAACGTTTTTTTTAATAAAAAATTAATTAAACATATTTTCACAACATGTCACCACTGTTTTATCCTTTGTCAAAGTTTGAAAGCAACGTCGCAATTCAACTCGCGTGTCGCTGCGAACGAAGCCCGTATTACATAATCCAGTACCAGAAAATAATTTTTTTATTTAACAATAATGATTATTCACATTTTTCGTATGCGAATCACTGATTGTCTTCTTGTATTGTACACATCAGTTTTATTTTTGTATCTAAATTGTTTCACCTCTGGAATGCTCTGGTTTCACCTCTTACGCGTTTCACGTATTAAATAGTCTAATTTTGAAACTAAGAAACTAATTAGTAGGTTTCCTGAATTTATAATCGAAGTCCAATAATTCTGAGCACTTTTAAAAACAATTTTCCTCACTTAGGTACTTATCAATAATAATAATTGGATTATTTGAACAGCGCCGTTGTTTTTTAAATCACCGTAAGTGCTAGGCTATCCTACAACGTATATTTTTTAATAAATTTAGTTATTTACAACTTCGCGGAATGTGATTTATGAATATTATTGCTTATGTTAAAAGCCTTCCAGAATTACCGGAACATAACGAGCAGCTTGACATACTTAAGTTTATTTCCACTAATTTGAAGGTACAAAGAATGTATAGTTTTAAAAACAATCCTGATGAATCAAAAAACGGTTCATATAAAACTGCTGCGCAACACACTCACACAAAGGAAAGCACTTACACAAACGTCATGACTGCATTGGATAGACCATCTGGCAAATGAATGCTGCCAGATTGCTAAGTTATTTACATAATAATTATTAAATTTTATTTAAAACATCACAATTTTTTTTAAAACTCGACAATAAATTACAACTATAATTTAAAAAAAATATTCTTAACCCCACGCTTTTTCGTAATTGATTAATTAATTCAGAATTAAAACGTTGCTTGAAATGACTAGCCGTATTTGGTGACCAGATCTGAATATACAGGTACTTCCTCACCTTCCACTCCTTCCCTTAGCCATAAAACTTTCCCCAATTCAACATAAAAATTGTGTAGATATATCGGATGTAATGAAATGCATGATAATTAGACCCCAAAATACTTCATTATTCAGGGAAATAAACCCCTGAGTCATCAGTTGGAAATACCAACGACAATAAGTGAAATTTTAAACAATGCAATAATAGGAATTAGCAAATAATAATTTACGACAATTTACTCGGAAATCAATAAAGCCAGGATAATAAAAATAGAAAGTTATCACTTACGTCGTCTGTAAGTGGCTTCACCACAGTTTGATAATGCCGTCAGAAGGTGAAACAGCTGTCACGCGTAATAATAATTACAACTAGCAGAACTTGTTTATAAACACACTGTTTTTATAAATTTAATAATAAGACTGTTAAAAATTAAAAAAATCTCTAAATTGAAATGGAGTTCTACAAACTAAACTTAAAATCAAATTAATTTATGGCGAAGGTTCAAAGTACTGTACTGTAATATTATATTAAATAATACTTGGAAATATTTTAATAATTTTTTACGTGTTTAATTATTGTTTGAAGTCAGATTAAAGCGATTAAAAAACCCACCTGGCAATTCTTATTTGAGTTTCGTTGTACACTTACGTATTGGTGCGCTTTTACAATAACAATGGTATGGCATCATTCGTCTCATTTTTAACTATTATTATTTAGTGTGTAGGAAAGAGCGAAGATGGTTTTCGACACACTTGCTTATAACAGCCCGCACGGGACTTGAGACAAAATACGTGTGAAAGAGATGATAGTAGCGCGGCGTTGCCAAGTACTTTACCCCTATACTGGGGGCAGTAACGGAGTGTGGAAATTTTTATTTATTTTTTGTTTTTAAAAGAAAAAAAATGTTACCGGACAGCAAAGTGCCCATAACATTTTTTACTCCAAATGTGCTAAGGAATAGCTGGTTAAAGTTTTTCGGGTACGTGCCGATACACCCTGTATATCTTAGAGTGTTAAATCGCACGCGGTACAATCCGAGTAAATTTTTGAATAAAAAACAAAAATTGAAATATACGTAGAAAATCTTTAAACCCTAGGATTGGCTACATCTATGCTTAAACGGATAAAGCATTTCAACAGCTTCGTTTATAGTGCAAAATAATAGAAACAATGATAAAATTTTATAATAAATATTTTTCCGAATCACGAGATAATTTTTTTAAATAAAGCAAATGGGCAAGGCATTTGAATTGGTGCATTATAGCTTCAATGTTCCAAAAATTATCTTTAAACGTTTCCTGTTACACATTGTATAAAATGAAATGACCAAAATCGAGAATTTTTTAGAATTTGCATGTAAAACCAAAAAAAGTCTCCTGTAAACTTTTCTAAATGGTCTATTGAACATACGAGCACTCCGATTTATATTTATATGCCATAATATGATAAAAAATAATATAATTTTTAAAATTTGTATGGCGCCGTTTAAGAGTAAAATCACCTTTAAGGCGTTTTACAATAAAAATGAATAGACAGGCTTAAGTTAGATTAAATATAAAATATTATTGAACACAAATCATGTAAGTTTCAACGTTTAATGACCGACCTATATTGAATGTATTTAATAATAATATTTATTTGAAATGCTTTCCGATCATCCTGTAATACCAAACACGTTGGATAAAGCAGAAGTCACGCAAGAGTGCGCGTTTTTTTCCAAAATCAAGTCTACTTTATCCAATATCCAACTTAAAAACAAGATTTCGTCACTTTGTCCTACATCCAAATTAAAAACGTGTTTTCTGCGTAATTTTAAACAATTGGAACGAATTTTAATTAAAAATAATAATTTTTATCGCTTTAAATTATTTTAGTAGGCTTTCAATTGAGATAATTTCATTTAATATACGTTTTAAGTAAAAAAAAAATTGAATGGCAATTTCTCCAGATTTACGTTTTGGTCTGTTGGATAAAAACGAACTAGAGAGATGCAGTTACAATAAGGGCCCGTTCCCACTACCGTTTTCAAATCGGAGGCGGGTCCCGTTTTAAAATCGGATTCCCTATAGCCATGTTCACACCACCGTTTTAAAAACGGATCCGTTTTAAAATCGGATCCTACTCTACGAAATTTTTTTTTTTCGACCAATACATTTTATTTGCTCATTGTTCAGTAGACGATCGAGCTCAATGAACGATGATGAAGCTCTTGTTGTCATATGGTACTTATGCAAGCCCAGTGGACCATCCGATGCGTGCACAAACACACATTACTCGTGTGTAAAATCACAATTTTTAATAAAAGTCGGTACTTAACAAAATCTTTTCTTTGTTTTTCTTCTAATTTTTCAAAATCCGACATGAATAAACAGCAAACTTCTCGCCAAGCCAATAATTTTAATGAATTATTTTTATACTCTTCTTTCGTTTTATCCCACAGCACAACTTTTTTTTCGACCAGAGAAATTAAATTTTCGGGATTAATTTTCTTGTCCATTTTTTATAGTAATAACCGAATACAATCACGCAACGTGCCTGCTTCTTTGCGTCTGGAAGCGGGCGGGGAGAAGTCGAGGTGTGCTGCCGCTAGGGCATCCGATTTTAAAATGGGACCCGCAGCCGATTTTAAAACGGAAGTGTGAACGGGCCCTAATGCTGAAGGGAGGTTTTTCTTCCATAGAAACTACAGAATTAAGATAATAGTTTTGTGTTTGAAATTAAATCTCAGAGTCGCAATTTCGATTTGTCAACTAGCGATCACGCCTGTAAAAATACAAATGTTGACAGATTCTACTCAATTAGCTAACATATAAATATGTCACGGTAAAATATATCTGGAATGTGAATTGGTTCTATAAATAGTAAATTTACCACCCCCTGAGATAACGAACTCTGTGTTGTACACACCTGAAACTAGAGTTACTCACCTTGTTATAAGTCTTCTTAGGACAACTTCCATTGGGGCTTAGTCTGTTATGATCCTTCCCAGACTGTCTGTTAGTGTTAAGGCCCGTTTATAAAAGGAATAAGCGGTAAGAATAGGCCGGTGCCGTAATCCGTTATCCGTAATATTTTAGATCGTCGTTTATAATTGGAATAGGAATAGAATAGAATACGTCCATAGAAGTGACTATGCCGCTGTCACTTGTCCATGTCAACTGTCAAGCGAGAGTATATTCTTTCTCCATCTTATAAAAGTATTATTATTTTATATAAATAAATATTGAAACGATGGATTCATCAGATACTGTTGCATGTGGAAGGTTTTTTGTCAATTCTGGGGCTAGCATACGCTGCAATAGGAGACGCACAGTTGACGAAAAATAAGGAAGAAACGACGTTGGAGTGTGCGTCCCATTAATCATAAAAGGAAGAAAACAGGACATTTCCATAATTTGCTTAAAGACACGGCGACAGTAGACAACGATCAATTTGAGAAATATACAAGAATGTCGCAGACCAATTTTTATAAATTGTTAGGACTTCTGCAACACAAATTAGTAAAGCGAAGCAGACGTGAGCCTTTAAGTCCGGAACATAGACTAGTTATCACATTATTGTAAGTGATAATATCTTTTAGTATTCGATTAAATTTCGATAAACCACTCTTGTCAAATAGTAGATACCATAGTGTATCGATCGAAAATACATAAATCTTGGTATATATCCCAGCTTTCTGTAATCCGTAAGGGAGTCGCTATATGCACAGCGACTAATCGACAGGGGGCGTGGCCAACATATCCGATCATACCCGAAGTGAAGTATAGGTATAAAAGGGACACTTTCTTTTGAATCACAAACCATGTTACACAAACCTAGCGTAGCCGCTAAACTAATTGAAAACTGGGATGTTTTTCTTGCCTTGACGCGAGCAGGCGGTATTAAGAGGACACTTTCTTTTGAATCACAAACCATGTTACACAAACCTAGCGTAGTTCTAAAAAGGTTTGTTTACATTATATTATTACAACGCCATTTCTGACGTTTCGTTTCACACCTCGGGTATGCTCGGATATGTTGGCCACGCCTCCTGTCGACTAGTCGCTGTGCATATAGCGACTCCCAATCCGTAACCGTAAAAGATAAAGTTGGACCATCTTTTCGGTTATGGAAAAAAATAAGAGATTATTGCCATCTATTCTCTATTCGCCATTAATTCTTAAAAAATTTAGCAAAAGAAAATATATCTCAACAGGTGTTGCACAGGGGTCAATTCTAGGGCCAACCCTTTATATTATTTATGTCTCAATTATGAGAAAATTGTTTTCATTCGTTAAACATTTTGTATATGCAGACGATACGGCGCTCGTAATATCGCACGAAGATCTGGTTACTGCAATGAACCTTATGCAACATGATTTTATTGCCCTACTGAAATGGTCGCATGATGCAGGCCTCTTTATAAACGCCAAAAAAACTAAAATTATGCACATCAGATCTCCACACGCCAGATGTAATGTAATTCCTTCATTATATACACACACATTTGACTGCATACATAAAAATGTTGCACAGCCCTGTTCATGTGAAACCATTGATTTTGTTAAAAGTTATGTATATTTGGGTGTTACTATTGACTGCTACATGAAATGGGATGTACACATTGCTAATGTTTGTAAACGTCTACGAGCTATTGTAGGTAGGATTTATAAAATAAAATATTTCGTGCCTATAAGTACTTTAAAGTTAATCTACTTATCTCTGGCTGAATCCACTATACGTTATGGAATTACTTCTTGGGGACATTCTTGTAAAACTAATATAAGCTATATACAAACATTACAAAACTCCATTATAAAATTGTTAATCCATAAATATGACAATCAACACAGAAGTAACATTAAATTAATATGCAAGTCTCTGAATATTTTACCTGTCAGAGGATTATTGTTTTATAATATTGTAAGTCAACATGTTATATTGTCTGATTCATTGTATAGGGAAAGAGTTTGCCATAAACATAACACAAGATTCACTCAAAATGAAGGACTGGTAGTTCCGAAATGTACTAATAAATATGGTGAAAGAACTTTAAACTATATGGTACCCAAAATTTTTAACCTATTACCAATGACAATTAAAAATAATAACATGTATACTGCTAATGTTAAATATAATCTAAGGAAATGGTTATTGGATAATAATGATCTATACTGATGCCCCTGAAATGGAATTCATATTCTTAGAAAATGGAAAAAACAATTATTTTGTAATACCTGACTACCTACCTCTATTTATGAAACTATTGATGTACTTGTTGATAATACTAATTTGTTCACACATTTATTTTTACTTGCTTATTATATATAAGGCTTTTATGCTGCTATTTAAACTTTTCTGCAATGTAACCAATTTATGTAATTATGTACCGTTCAAATTGTATCTTATGAGTGTAAAAATGTTGTCTCTATGTCCCTGCTGACAAACTACATAAGTAGTTTAGCGGGTTTAAATGTGAATAAAATAAAAAAAAATATATTATAAACGGATACACAGGTTTCCTATCTTCCAACTTCTACGGCCTAGGGCTTTACGGATTATTCTTACCGCTTATTCCTATTATAAACGGGCCTTAAATGTTATGTAATAAGTTTAGCCCGAGTTTAATGATAGGTGATTGTCATCAAAACATTAATTCAAACTGTTTATATCTACATTCGTAATGTCTAATGTTCTTCAGGCTATGGCTAGAGATAACTACCTTAACCAAAATTCAAAATAAATGCGTATTTCGGCTGCCAAAGAGGAATAATGATTTTACCCGTCTGTAACTTTTTGCATCAATCGGTTTATAGTAAAATTAAAAATACGAGCATTACTGCTGATGGCATAATACTTGTCTATGACTTCATTATTGTCTGTGTAAAACTAACCTAATACCTAATTTGTTCACTCAGCCGTTTTTCAGCGCCAGTCGGCCAGTCGCATCACCCAGTTTTTACTTTCTAATTTTACTTTATCTCGCTTACACTGTTCAGCCCCCGTAGTTAAATTTATCTTCCCGTACTGGTGATATATATTAGTAAGTACTAATGCTTTTATTAATCACGCTAATCATTTTAGTAGCGGCCGTTATCGGTACACTTAGTTAGGAAATCTATTGGCGTTTGGTTTGCGGAACGTTCAAACTGTCAATTAGACGTCTGCTTGTTTTAATAAAAACGATTTGAAAATATTTTTAAAAGTAGTATTAAATATTATGTAAAAAGCGGATTAGCGGACTTAAATAAAAGCTAAACCGGTTTAAATTTACTTATGGTTATAGTTATGATGTGTTATCCGACGATTAATGACGGATCTTTCAACAGATTTCAAATGTCAACTTCTAGGTCCAGATAGTCACAATATGTGTATTCCTATTTCCAAATATGAGTTTCGCTTAAGATATCATTGTTTTAACATAATATTCCAACTAAACAAAATATTAAGCTCATTTAAAATAGGATTCCGTTACAACTGTGTTCTATTTCAGATTTATATATTTGATTGAGCTTGTACCAATTACCAAACCCTACGACAGCGGTGTCATGGATCTAGTAAATCCAGAAACTGTTTCCATCAAGACCGAACCAGGGCCCCAGGAAGAAGGAGGAGGTGAAATGCCGTACACGTATATGGATTTCGACCACCCAGATGTGAAGAAGGAATGTTTACGATATGCGGAGAGTACACAAACAGCCAGTTAGTTGCATTGCTTATGTAAAATAAATTGTATGTCATTATTTCAAGTCTATTTTGGATTGCCATGGCGACAGAACAAAATTTGCTTGTTAACGCCACACGTGTCCCAACTGCTCTCAAGCTCTTGGTGTAATAATATTTTGTGTGGCTAAAGGTAAAAAGGAGGGGATGGATACAGGGAGGTGAAAGACGGGATATAGCTGGCTATTCAGATCTTGTCATTTCAATTAATGTTTAAATTGTGAATTGTTTATATTATACCAAGGCGATACCGAGAGTATCTCCCACTCTGGAACGTGTCATAAGAATAAATTTTGAAATATCATGTATCGATCCAAAAAAAAATTGCTTGCGCACGTTTGGATTTTATCATTTCGTTGACTTAAAACAACTCCATACTGAGGGTGCTCTGGAGCAAATGCCTGTTCCTTCCCGAAGCGGACATCCGGGGTCATTCTTACTTTTTTCCTTAAAATAACCTTGAACTCTTTTCACCTAATTTTCAATTCGGCAGGGTTAATCAATGACATTTTTTATCGTTAAAATTTTATTTAAAAAAAAAAGGTGTTGTTTCACATCGATTATCAATATAGGTACATGTTGTTTTATAGTTTGCATTAATGTGGAGACTGTTACCATCAAGGCGGAATTCAGCCGCCGAGAAGATAATGATGGGGGATTCCCTTGTATGGAAATCGACAAAGACCTGCCGGATGTTAAAAGGGAATGCTTAGAACGCGTTGAAAGAATTGACCAGTCCGGTAAAAACAATTTCTTTTCTGTTAATAATTTCGGCCTTTTTATTTTGTTAACATTTTAATCAATTTTCTGTGCTTTCTTACGATAAGTGTAGATATAAAGTAGTATTTAGCCTTAATAATCATATTACTTTATTTTTTTTCGATAGATCTGAAGATGCGTCCTGCGGAAAAACAATTAGTTTATCCTCATTGTACGTATTCCAATTCTCATAAGTCGAATTTCAAAAGGCACTTACGCACCCATGCAGGAAAAAAACATTTTCCATGTTCACAATGCAACTACTCATGTTCTCTGAAGGGCAATCAGAATAGCCACATGCTGACTCACAGTGAAGAAAACCTTTTTTCCTGTTCTGATTCCAACTATGCATCTTCTCAAAAAAGCATTTTGACGAGAAACATTCTGACTCACAGTGGAGAAAAACATTTTTCATGTTCTAAGTGCTACAATTCGTATTCTCGAAAAAGCCATCCAACGAGACACATTCTGACTCATAGTGGCGAAAAACCCTTTTCGTGTTCTGAGTGCAACTATTCATGTTCTATAAAAAGCAATCTGACCACACACATTCTGACTCACAATGGAGAAAAATCTTTTTCATGTTTTGAGTGCTACAATTCGTATTCTCGAAAAAGCCATCTGACGAGGCACATTCTGACTCACAGTGGAGATAAACCTTTTTCATGTTCTGAGTGCAATTATACATGTTCTCAAAGGGGCAATCTGACGAGACACAAGCTGACTCACAGTGGAGAAAAACCGTTTTCGTGTTCAGAGTGCAACTATTCATGTCGCCAAAGGGGCTCTCTGACGAAACACATACTTACTCACAGTGGAGAAAAACTTTTTTCGTGTTCTGAGTGCAATTATGCATCTTCTCGAAGGATCCATCTGACGACCCACAAGCTGACTCACAATGGAGAAAAACCTTTTTCATGTTTGGAGTGTCTCTGTTCATTTTCTCAAAGGGGCTCTCTGAGGAAACACATGCTGACTCACAGTGGAGAAAAACCTTTTTCGTGTTCAGAGTGCAGCTATGCATCTTTAACAAAACGGAATTTGACAAGACACATTCGGACTCACAGTGGAGAAAAACCTTTTTCATGTTTCAAATGCAATTATGCATGTTCTCAAAAAAGTATTCTGATGACACACATGCTGACTCACCGTGGAGAAAAAGCTTTTTCTTGTTCCGAATGAAACTATACATTTACTCGAAAGGGAGATTTCAGGACACCTTATAATAGAATAGACACGAAATAAGTTTTTATGTTCCACATGCAACCATTAATATTCTCCAAAGGGTTTTATAACGTACCACATGCTGACTCACAGTTAACGGAAAATTTTTTAATTGAAAATTTCAACTAAACAAATACTAACAAAATTCTCTATGAAATTCAAATTAATATTACACACGAAAAAAGTTACAATCGTTAGTAAAGCTAAGGTTTAAAAGCTTTTTTTTATTTTATATTCTGAAAGCAAATCCGACTCTCACACAGCTCGTGCATCTTAGAACATTAAAAGTGTATTTAAATTTCCAAGAAAAAATGATAACACGGCCAAGGAGAACGAAACGATGGATGTGTTGAAGAACGATGTTTCCAGCCAATTGATCGCGGTTTAGTGAAACCTGAACTCAACGACCGATATTTCGCAAAAAAGTTGTAGCAGTCATTTCCTGCCCGCTACAGAGCCTTAGCATTATTCAGTGCCCATCTCTAATTTACACCTGCAACTATGGCAACTCCGCGTCAACGAGGGACGGGGCTCGCAGTCGAGACGAGGAGCTCGAGAATTCAGTATTCAACTGGCTGTGCTTCCGGAACATCGCTTAGCAGAGAAGGACACGAACCCCGCCATGAGCTGACACAATTTACGATCGGTGATGACGCCGCTGTTTGGTGATTTTACCTTTGGTCATCCTTCGTTCGACATTTAAATATAGCTTTGCTTACTGCATCGCTTGGCGCCCATTATTACTTATCATCAGGTTAGTTATTTTAAATTAAATGTCATCATCCACTTGCCACTCTCAATGCAATTATTAAAATTACCAATCGTGCTTTCATCCTTCGGATGTTGCACACGCCCGAGTTATTTGTCAGTAATTATAGTGTTCTCATGTTATTTGAAGGTTATTAAGAGTTGTAGAAATAAATGTTATATTATGGAATTCATTTTCTCCTCTCTTTTATTTATTACACACGTGTAACAACCTTTCCAGAGGTAATCATGCCCTTCACCTTGTAATCTCGTTTCAATGGCGCACAACGTGGTTAAACCCGATTGGCATTCAATTCATTTATTTCGGTCTCGTTGGCATTGAGAGTTGACAATAATTTTTGCAGGTGGCATTTTTTTTTTTTAACTAGCTTGATGAAGGTTATTCTTATGTCGGCTCATGGGGGTCTTTCTCTGTTTTGCGGCGTTCCGGCCGCAAATCGTAATATTTTGCTTTCTTAATATTTTGATATAACCATAATTATATTATAATTATTTTAAGATAATTTTGGCCGTGAATACTCTGCGGGACTGGTGGGTGTCCCGTATATTTTATTTTATTATTGTTGTAATGTTGTTCCAGATTCCCACATCTGAAATTATAGTATTGGTTTATCGTCGCCCCAGTGCTTAATTGTCCAAACGACCATTTTAGCGAAAATGAGTTTTTAACGCAATATTGTTAAGAATCAAATTACGCGTCGTTCGATGAAGAAAAAATAGTTTTATCAGCCTCCTACATTTAATTATAAGCATTTTAAAATGTCAATGTCCACAACAATATTCTAAAAGTGAGTCCTTGTTTGGCCAATCTCCTTATTAGGCCAACCTCCTAGAGTCGAGAATTAAAATTGCGTGCTAGTTTGTTCAAACTCCACCAACCGACCAATTACAGCACGATGCGAGGATCACGTGATGCCGCCATCTTAAGTTTTTACATTCCAACGGTGTTTGTTTTCTGGTGTTACGCGGAAGTAAAAAAGCATTTAAATATATACCAAGGAGTTTTTGATAGACAAAACAACAGGAAAATATCAATAACTAATTACAAAAGTGCATACATACGCAGCAGTGCGGAAATAGAGCGGTAAGTGTTAGTTTTAAATATCTCTATCAATACCAAATTTGTTTTGTTTTTTACATTGCAATGAACTTTGTGATACAGCGTGTTCGCTTTTCTGTTTTCGCTCAGACTCTACTTTTTGCAAGTTTTTGCTGTCAAAATTGGTTTTTTGACTGACGATTCATATTAAACTAGTTAGATTAGTATTTCAATTCGAAATTTTCAGTATATCCGTATTTGTATGTAGCCGTTTGAGATTTACAAATTGATCTATAGTGATTATGCAGTTTGTTGAAATAAATTATAGTTATATAATAAATTATAATTCTGATTTTTTCCTCATTTGTGTGTTTTGGGGTTTTGATTACGATTCTGAGCATTACCAACAAAAACGGTAGGATTTTAATTTTTAGCCAAAAAAACATGTATAGGTATATTATTCACTGAAATAATTTGCATAAATTTCATATAATTTAAGTGATTTAGTTTTTTGGCCACGCGTACTGTTTAGGCGCAATTCTATGGGAGCACTCTCCCCAATAAAGACTCCATTGAAAGCTTGGAGTTAGTATATCAGACCGGCTCAAGTATCGGGGTTCCATAGAAGCCCGAGTAAATCAGGCTTCCAAGAAGCTGGACGTCTTGTACACGGCTAGGATATCCTTCAACAGTGACCAGCTGCTGACCCTGTACAAGTCTCAAGTCCGCCCAACAGTTGAATTTGGGAGCCACCTCTGGGCTAGTGCCCCAAAATACTTAATTAACCTACTTGAATCTGTGCAAAGGAGGGCGATCCGTCTGATTGACAATCCGTTGTTAACAGACCGATTGCCTTCTCTAATGCATAGACGCAATGTAGGCATTCTGTGTCTGTTCTACAGGTATTTCAATGGAGCCTGCTCCAAGGAGCTAACAGCATTGATCCCTGATGCACCGGTGCACGTGCGCGAAACTCGACGGACACGAGCGGAACACCCGTTTACGATTGACGTTAGCTTCATGAGAACGGGTCGTTTTTTGTAAGTCGGTTCGTATGTGGAACGAGCTACCGGCATCTCTCTCCTATAATCCGAGCCTCTTCAAGGCCAGCATTAATAAATCCCTTCATACAGCCCCTACCTTAACCCGCCTCACAACGCCGCCCAACCGGGTGGATACATAGTTCCCCTGTCTGTATACTGGCAGGGACGCTCTTGTGAGGTGTCACATAAAAAAAAATCTGATCGTAAGAGATTCAGCCTACTGCGGTCATCTTCAGACTGGTACAGATATTCCTTAAGCTGTGCTTTATATACATTAAATTTAGGGAGGGGGATTAAAAGGGGTGGAATGCAATGATTTTATTCAAATTTTATGGATATCCCATTTTCGTTGCTATGTCGTAACAACGAAGATGGAAGTCTAAAGATGGTTGATAGGCTAAACCCGGTCACGGTCAGAAATAAAAAAAAGTTGGACATTGTTTAATATATTATTATAATTGAAGTAAATTATTATAATGGAACTGTCGAGTACCTGGCACGCGTTTCAATGCCACTCAAAGAAAGATTTGTCCCGCATCCCACGAACCCTCCCCCCTCACGGATTATCCTCACCCTTCCCTCTTTCAGTCCCTACTGCTAAGCTACAAGAAATAATGCACACATTTTTATAACAACTCGATCACCACCTATTATACAATCTGAATGCAAATTTCATAACGCCAGAGTTCACCTATATGTATGGAAACCTTCGCCGGCGTGCGCAAAGCAACTCACCAAAGTTTCATCGCAATCGGATGAATGATATAGGAAATAATAAGAGAATCTTTATACAAATATCACAACGCCATAGTTCAATATAATATAGGGAAACCTTCGCGGGCATGCGCACAACTCAAAGTTACAAAGTTTTATCGCAGTCGGTAGAGTGGTATGGGAAATAAGATGTGAATTTGTACATAAATTTCATAACGCCAGAGCTCACTTTTATGTATAGAAAAGGTATAGGAAATAAGAAGGAACAAACAAAGAAAAAATCACTATTATAAATATATATATATAGATTCCACCACGAATTGTCAGTATCCATAATAGAAATATTGAAAATAAACTCATCCTGTATATAACTAAAGGTGGTCGTTTGAACAAACAAGCACGGAAAGTTCTACGCAAAAGTTGCCCTATCTCCAATTCCAGTTTGTTCAATCTCCATTTACAAAATTCTGGTGGTGCGTTTTTGTTCAATCTCCATTTTAAAATGTAAAAAAAAGTATCAAAAACTATCCTTAGTCAATTTACAAAGAATTATTTAAGCTGATCAGACCTTTAGCTTGACGGAAATATCTTCATCTTAAACACCTGTCATAATGTTTCATTGAAATAATCAAAGAAAACCTCCTCCTGTAAAATTTGCAAATGGTCGTTTGGACAATTAAGCACTGAGGTGACGTTATGTCCATTTCTGAACTTTTGTCCATTAGATGTGTAGGTACAAATAATTTTACACCCAATTTTTCCGATTTTGGGAATTTTACTATTTTTGATTATTGCCGTCTTCGGACGTGATTAATGTTGCCTTGTTATTTTTTTTTCCAATTAATCTTTAGGTACATCTAGTGACAATGCCTGATACAAGGAGCCAAGTAAAAGAATCCGCCATGTCTTCCGTCAAGGTTTCAGACATTATTGTTCCCACATCTCCGTTGGTTCCTCTGCATTTATGGAATATCAAGTACGATGGCACTACTTGCATTAGGAAGTTTCTTGAACGTGTTGAAGAACTTGCCCTGTCTCGCTCTGTAAGTAAGCACAATCTTTTTTTAGGCGCGTTTGAACTTTTTGATGGAATTGCCCTAGATTGGCTGAGGGTCAATCGTTCTCTTTTCGAATCCTGGGATGACCTTGTGGGAGGCCTCAAGGAGGAATATGAAATTCTCGATTATGACCGTAGACTCCTTGCACAGTTGAGGTCAACTATGCAAGCACCTAATGATTCACTTGGTACCTTTATCACTAATGTTCTCATCTTAAATAAAAGATTAAACAAGAAATTGCCTGATGTAGAAATTTTGGAAATTCTCCAGTGCAATATGCTTCCCAGATATATTCAAAAACTTGCATTAAACTCCATTCCGGACATCGCTACCCTCAAAAGATTGGGCAAATTAATTGAATTGGCAGACAGTCGCTCTGATCAGAGGAAAGGTTCAAAGTCCCCTCAAACCCCTTCAACTGCTAGTGAAAAGGCGCCACTAAATACAAATGCTCCTTCTAAACCTAATTCTTTCAGGCATGCGAATTCTTCTCATAAAAACATGTCCTTTAAACGTTACAACGTAAATTCCAGGGAGGAGATTTATTGCTTCCGCTGTGGATGTCCAGGCGTCAAGACTCCTGACTGCTCTTGCGTTAGGTCAAAAAACGCGAGAGCCGGACGTTAGCTGTGCCGCTGGCGGAAGACGTCTCCACCAGTATCACTGCTCTCGATCCGGCGTGGCAAGAGTGGCTTTCGGTAGTCAGGAATTTCTACAAAAATTTAGGAGCATCAGGTTGCGGAGGGAAGGCTGACAGGGACGGCCGTCCTTTCGTATCCTTTTCTACACTCGGAACTGTTTTTTCTGGCCTGTTGGACTCAGGCTCACATGTTTCCATTCTCGGTAATAATTTTCATTTAAAATTTATAAAACTTGGTGCCACGTTGGCTAAGCTCAATAATTCATTTTCTTTAACTTCTGCGACGGGTCATTCCGTTTGTTGTAACTTGAAAATCTCACTTTCTATAACATGTAATAATGTTGTAAAAGAGTTTATTTTTGTTGTCATGCCAGATATAAAGACAGATGTAATTCTCGGTATTGATTTTTGGAAATCTTTTAACATTTGTCCGGATGTTTTTAATTATATGAATACGGAGGTAGTTAAATCGGCTCCTCGGGTTACTTCTGTAGTCAGAGGTATTGTTGACAAACAACACTTATCCACTCATCAACAAAGTTTACTTGATGATGTAATTAAAGAATATATTTCCATTTCGGGTGACAAACTTGGTCGTACGCATTTAGAGGAACACGTTATAGATACTGGTAATAGTACACCTGTGAAACAGCGTTACTATCCAATTTCACCTCACCTGCTCCCAGTTGTACACAAAGAGCTTGATAGAATGATAGAGATGGGGGTCGTTGAACCGAGCAGTAGTGCTTGGAACAGTCCCATTTTACTAGTTCCAAAGAAAAATGGCACTTACCGCCTTTGTTTAGATTCCAGAAAAGTTAACTCTATATCTAAGAGAGACGCGTTTCCATTACCATTTATTTCAAATATTTTAGACAGCTTGGGGGGAGCTCGTTTTCTATCCACTATTGATCTAAAAGATGCGTTTTATCAAATTCCACTAGAACATAGTTCAAGGGAAAAAACGGCTTTTACTATTCCTAAAAGGGGTCTTTTTCAATTTACTTCTATGCCTTTCGGTCTTCATGGAGCCAGTTCGAGAATGATGCGTCTCATGAGTAAAATCTTTGGCCCAGAATTTGATGGTAAAGTTTTCTTTTATTTAGACGATATTATTGTAATTTCCAGTACTTTTGAAGAGCATTTAGCATTACTTAAACTAGTAAAACGTAAACTGTTCGAGGCGGGTCTCACGATTAACTTTGAAAAGTCAGTATTCTGTAGAGAATCGCTTAAATATCTCGGTTATGTAATAGATAGTAAGGGTCTGAGAACTGACCCAGATAAAGTAAAGGCTGTAGTTGATTTTCCCGTACCTTCCTCACAAAAGAGTTTGAGACGTTTCATTGGTATTATATCTTGGTACAAGCGATTTATTTTTAACTTTTCTATTATTGCCGCTCCGTTACACAACTTGACCAAAAAAGAGTTCATTGGTAAAAAATTTTCTTGGAATAATCAAGCGCAGGCTGCATTCTCTAAATTAAAGGAAACTCTAGTCGCGGCTCCGGTTTTAGCATGCCCAGATTTTAATAAGCCGTTTACAATTTCTTGTGATGCATCAAACGAAGGTTTAGGCGCAGTACTCTCTCAATTAGATGAACAAAACAGGGAACACCCTATTTCCTTCATTAGTAGATCGTTATCGGCTCAGGAAAGGAACCACTCTACTACTGAGAAAGAACTTAATGCGTTAATTTTTGCTTTGGAGAAATTCAGGGGTTACATTGAAGGGTCACCCATCCCTGTAAAAGTAATTACGGATCATTATAGTCTGAAGTGGCTAGTAAACTTAAAATCACCTTCTGGAAGATTAGCTCGGTGGGCTGTCAGATTACAGCAATTTAACTTTATTATTGAACACAGGAAAGGGAAGGAAAATGTTGTGCCAGATGCTTTATCTCGCGATCCTTTGGTTATATAATCTATTGTTCAATCTCCCATTATTAGTACTGATCGGTGGTACAATAAAATGTGTCGTGACGTTTTAGCTAAACCTGAGTTATTTTCTAAGTGGAAACTTGTAGAGGGAGTTTTATATAAGCATGTGCAGAGTATGGAAGCCCTGCATAAGCCTAATGATTGGAAGGAAGTTGTTCCTAAGGATCAAAGACAAGAGTTGATTGCGTTACATCACGTACCTCCTACATCCGCCCATTTTGGAATTATGAAAACTCTGAATAGGATTTGTTTGAAATTTTACTGGCCTAGAATGTCCTCAGACGTAAGAAAATTTGTTTCTAGATGTCACACTTGTTTAGGACAGAAAAGTTCAAATCAGGCTGCACCCGGTCTTATGGGAGATCCTAAGTTGGTCCAGCGTCCTTGGCAGGTTATCTCGACAGATTTATTGGGACCTCTTCCCAGCTCCTACAAGAAAGGTTATAAATATCTATTAGTTGTCGCTGATTTCTTCACTAAATTTACAAAAAATTTTCCGCTGAGAAGTGCGAATGGGAAAAATGTCTCTGCTATTATAGAGGATGAAATTTTCCTAAAATTTGGCGTTCCTGATTGCAATCATCGCAGACAATGGCCCCCAATACATTTCGAAAGAATTGAAACATTTAGTTGACAGATATCATGTACGTCACATGTTTTTTAACTGTAGATATCATCCACAGAATAATCCTGTAGAGAGAATTAACAGAGTTTTAGTTACAGCCTTAAGTTCGTACGTGGGAACGGATCATCGAACTTGGGCAAATCATTTACCTGAAATAGAGCTTGCTATTAACACTGCTGTACATGAGGTAACGGGTTACACCCCTTTCTTTTTAAATTTTGGCAGGGAAGCCATTATTTCAGGCAAAGATTACAAATCACCTGATTTTTCTTCGGAAGATTTAACATTCTCGAAACGTGACACATGGGCTCAAGATGTTTCTGAGCTTAATGACATTTTCTGCCAAGTTAGGACGTGTTTACGTCAATCCTACGAACGGAATAAGGTTCACTATGACCTTCGTAGAAGGAATGTGGAATTCAAAGTTGGTGATATTGTTTGGAGACGCTCTTTCGTGTTGTCCGATGCTTCTAAGCATTTCTCCGCTAAACTTGCTCCCAAATTTTTAAGGAGCAAAATTATTGATAAGGTCTCGACCGTCGTTTACAAACTGGCAGATATGAAGGGAAAGCCTATTGGAACATTCCATATTAAAGATTTAATTAGGGCAGAAAATTAATTGTTTTTATTATTATTTACAAGGCAAAAGTGAACGGGTTTCTGGTACCTACACTGATCACGTGGGTATAGGAAACTTATTTCCCTTTTGATTCTTTGTTGATTGGGAGAAATGGTTTTCTTTTCCCTGGAGAACTCCATTCCTCTTTTCAACCTGCTTTGTATGTTACTATGTCGTCATTTTTAATGATTATTATCTATTGTTATTTGTGTTTTGTCTGAAAATTGTCATACACATCTATTTCTCTTAAGAGGATCCGCTCTCATCATTATGATTATTGTTTACCGCTGTTATTGTCAGTACCATTGATTAAGATGTGCTTATTTTGCGCTCTACCTTACTGATTAAGCTGTCATGTCTTGTTGAATGACCTTATCATAAGCTTATGAGCTTCGAGCTTTGTTTTCACACATTAGCATACCAGCTCTTCTGTTGTGATTCAGTATGTTGTAGGAAATATACCTTCTATCTAGATGCTGTCATTTCAGCACTTATCTGGGAGAGTTGTTGTGGGGTTATAATGGCTTAGGCTCTTTAGCACATGATAGCCCTCATCAGGCTTACAATTAAGATATTTTTTGTTGATTTTTTTATGAAAATTTCAATATCAATAGTCGGTAAGCCATTATCACATTCACAGGTTTATGGTGTTTGGTTCTGTAATGGGTGTTATGTTTTACATATTTAATCATAGTGCATGTCCTAACATTTCTCTTCGTAATTTCATTCCTTCCCTACTTTTCTAGAGCTCGGAAAAGTATGGAATGAATCAGGTGTTCTGTCAATTGTTCATCGGTATTCTTCAGCCACCCACTGGTTCACGTGGTGACGGAAGAATATGTGTATGAAAACGAAATTATTTATTAAATTGATTTTCTATATAATTTCTACAAACTTTCGGTAGACTGTTCAATAATTATTTCAAGAAGATTTATTATTATTGATTAAATACATTACTGCCATCTGTGTCGAGATGAGCTAACTATCACCTACTGATCTTCAGTTTGATTTAATGTCTGTTTTTTTCTTATCAATTTTTCTCTGGAATGTTGTTCCGTAATTTTTTCGAGGAGATTTAAATTCAAATAAAATTATTTCATAGGAAATTTTAAAATAATTTCTAGCTGTCACGTAGACACTTTGGGTGGTTTTGACTTGTCATATATTTAGGCATTGTTCATTTAAGCTTTTCACAACTCTGTTGCAAGTTTTGCTCAACTTTTTTTAAGATTTTTTTTTTTTTTTTTTTTTTTATTGTGTTTATTTCTTGCTACAGCAATCCCGATGAGTTACAGAACTCATTTTAGGACAGGAGGAACTTACAATTCATATGTAGGAGGTAGTAGGTACATTTTTACAACGGTATTTTGATATCAAATATAAGTTTCACATTCAATACAGCATAAAAATTGAAAATTAAAATAATGACACGTTAAGTAGAAAAAACAACAATAGAAAACAAGGGTAAGATAATGATGGATAAGATATAACGGATATGATAAGATACAACAAGAAATGACAACACAGTTACATATTTTCATTTTTAAATGTAGTTAAAAAATATTCTTTTAAAGCATTGCTTTGCAATTTTTTGTTATGGTGGATGTGTTTGTACATATCTGGAAGCGAATTATATAGTGTATAGGCAATATAGTTCAGTGATTTTAACCCATATTTTGTAGTGTGTGTTTGAGGAATGCGGATTTTATTGTTATTTCGAGTATTGTGGTTGTGGATGTCTTGATTGTAAAGTGGCTTGATGTTGGTGTGAGTTGATTTTTGGGTAATTTGTAGGATGGTGCTTGTGATTTCATATTTAGGAAGGATTGTAATTGGAAGGATACCAGAAACTGAATAGATGTCCCTAACATGATTGTCCCATGGAAGTTCAAACACATTTCTGAGAGCTCGGTTTTGAACCACCTGCAGGTCAGCTATCAATTTCTTTGAGGCAAAACCTCAGATACAGCAGAGATAGGAAAGGTGTGAATGTACCATGGCATAGTATACTGAAGTTAGTAAAGGAATGGGTAGTAATCCTTGAAGCCTATATAGTACACCAGTTATAGGGGTAATTTTCTCTTTTATATGATTTATATGGAGATCCCACGAGAGTTAGGAATCTACGATCAGACCCAAATATTTTGTGTTCATTTTCTTTTCGAGGCAGTTGTCTCCAATTTTAATATCGAGGCTGAAATTTTTCTTGTTACCGAAAAGTATAAAATGGGTTTTTTTTACGTTAAGAGTTAGTTTGTTTATTCTCAACCAGTTTGTGAGATGGGAAATATCAGCATTCATCTCCGTTTCAAGCTCCGCTAGGTTCAGTTTATTGCAAAAAATTACCGTATCGTCAGCATAAAGTTGTATAGTTCCTTTAATACCCCACTTTGTTATGTCATTCACGTAGATTAGGAATAGCAACGGTCCAAGAATTGATCCCTGTGGTACTCCACATGTTATTTTACCTAATTCACTCATTTCTCCTCCAAATTCTACTGCCGAAAAGCGATTTGATAAATAAGATCGGAAAAGCTCCAGAGGTGTACCAACAATACCCAAATGCTTCAGTTTTTCGATCAATACGTTATGATCCACCGTGTCAAACGCCTTCTTTAGATCAATAAATATTGCCGCCGTAAAATTACCGTCATCTATATGCTTCTGCAGATTTGATATAAAATCGAAGACTGCACATTTAGTGTTAGATCGTCGTCTGAAACCATATTGTTTTGACGTGAGAATTTTGTTGTGTTCGAGATATTTCAATAGTCTTTCTTTAATGACACATTCAAAAGATTGTTTTAAGCTATTACTATTAAATCTTTGTGTTTAGAACAATGATTATTTTATATACATTATTTCTTCGATAAGGGCCTGCCAATTGCTCAATATTTATTTTTATTTATTTCAACGGTGACCAAGGGTTAGGTTTAGATTTCTTCAACCATCAAGGAAACTTCTCCACACCACGTCAACTGAAGACATCTGGACTACACTCTTCTCTCATCATCTCCATACTACGTCAACTAAAGACATCTGGACTACACTCTTCTCTCATCATCTCCATACTACGTCAACTAAAGACATCTGGACTACACTCTTCTCTCGTCATCTCCATGCTGGGTCAACTGAAGACTTTCGGACCTGACGCCTCCGTCTTCATATCTATGCTGCATTCTTCGGGGTTTCAACCGCTCCAGACCATACTGAACTTCAGGGAAATATTTGGATAAGGAACGTTTCAATGCTGAAGCCGCTTACTGCCCGCCTATTCCGCACCACACATTTCTGCTGCTGGAGGGTATATCGACATTGTCAGGAGGTGTCAGGCGAACCCCAGTCTTATAGCCATAAGTCCTTTGGCTGAGGGGGCATTGTAGCAGTCATTTCCTGCCCGCTACAGAGCCTTAGCATTATTCAGTGCCCATCTCTAATTTACACCTGCAACTATGGCAACTCCGCGTCAACGAGGGACGGGGCTCGCGGTCGAGACGAGGAGCTCGAGAATTCAGTATTCAACTGGCTGTGCTTCCGGAACATCGCTTAGCAGAGAAGGACACGAACCCCGCCATGAGCTGACACAATTTACGATCGGTGATGACGCCGCTGTTTGGTGATTTTACCTTTGGTCATCCTTCGTTCGACATTTAAATATAGCTTTGCTTACTGCATCGCTTGGCGCCCATTATTACTTATCATCAGGTTAGTTATTTTAAATTAAATGTCATCATCCACTTGCCACTCTCAATGCAATTATTAAAATTACCAATCGTGCTTTCATCCTTCGGATGTTGCACACGCCCGAGTTATTTGTCAGTAATTATAGTGTTCTCATGTTATTTGAAGGTTATTAAGAGTTGTAGAAATAAATGTTATATTATGGAATTCATTTTCTCCTCTCTTTTATTTATTACACACGTGTAACAACCTTTCCAGAGGTAATCATGCCCTTCACCTTGTAATCTCGTTTCAAAGTTCATAAATATTCAGTCCAAGCTATCTTGGTTTAATAGCCCAAATTGATTGATCCACTCGGAGTGAACTCGAAATGGGAATATTGAAAGTTGAAACTGATCTCACAAACAAATATATATACATCCAATATCAAAGTCTAACAACAGCGGATGCAATGTAACCGATGGTACCGAAAACTGAAACGGACCTAATTATGTAAAAGCTGTTTGTTTCTTACAAATAAATAAATCAATATACCTGCGGGTAAGGATGTAAAATTTTAGTTGTCCCTTTGTAGAACATGATTATTTGCAGTGGGCACAAAAAACGGCTTTTTTTAACTGTGGGTCAGCAAGTTAATTTTTAGATTTCCCTTTGTTGAACATGAATAGTTGCAGTCAGGACATGATAACAGTTTTTCTCCACCGTGGGTCAGAAAATGACTTCTTACATGTCCCTTTGTTAAACATGAATACTTACAGTCGGGGCAAGAAAACAGTTTATCTCCACAGTGGGTAAACATGTGAGTTTTAAGACTATCCTTTGTAGAACATAGATAGTTGCAGTTTTTCTCCACGGTGGTTAAACATATGCTTTTTAGTAAATCTTTCTCACACACGAATTGTTGCAGTCGGCACATGAAAAAAGTTTTTCTCTGCTGTGGGTAAACATGTAAATTTTGAGTCGTCATATTGTCTTACATAAACAATTTTTTTTATTATGTGCATCTATATAAAAAGGTTTACATATATTTTTTTGGCTTTGCCTGTCTCGCTAGGAAATCCTGTGTCGAGACAGACTTGTGTACGAATATTTTATAATATTTAAATATAGTACATTTTTCAATAAAGCAAAAATATTTGACAAAAATTTTCAGGTTGGTAGGTACTTGTAACAATAATGAGTGAAAGGATTATAATTGGGTGAGGTCACTCATTTTTGCACGACCTTTTTCTATGATCCATTGTTTGATCAGGATTTTGTATTTGTTAATATTATTCGATTGTCTTGTTATTCAGGTAGGTTATTGTTTATTTTGACGCAATGTATTTGAAATTTCTTTGAACAAATGTTGGTTGTTGCCCCACGAGGAACGTGAAGAAACCTCACATCCCCTACAACACCTTCCAAAAGGTGAAAGTATGGAATATGCGTTTTTGAATTAGGATTTAGGAGGATGACGAATTACGAATGTGAAGGTTGTCATCAACCGATCTGTTTACTTCACGAAAACGCGCTGTGCCAAACTAGTTTTTCGGCTGCTGATTTGGGAACCTCAGCGTCCGTATCTGGCTACGGCTGCGATCAGTAGAGTCTACCACCTATCTTACCCTTAAATTTTTATTACTTTAAAACTTTTATTACTTCTATAGAGCTCGATTTGACCAATTATCTTGAACACTGTTTTTGGAAAATTGTTTATTTTGATAATTTTAGTTTATGGTTGGTAATGTTTAATAAACTGGTTATTTTGCGTTATATTTGGTTTAATTCTTTTCTATGGATCCTAGTAAAGACTACCCGACAAGTATTTTGTATAATAATTTAATATAGTGGATGGTGGGGGCTAAAAATATATGGGTGGCCTCTCAGGCCGGGTGCGCCCGATTTCGGTTCGCCGATAGGTGTGCCTGACGGAGGGTTAATGAGTTATTTGTATTCTTAGTATCGTCATGTGTAACCGTTTGAAATTTAAATTGTTTAGAAAAGGGTATATGTGGGTAATTTTGTATTAGAATTCGGGGAGGACATTTTGTTTGCCAGCTTTTTCCCGACATTGGTGAAAAAGTCATTGGCATGGTTTACGATTTTTTCCGGATTCATTGAGAAGTCGACGGTCTCTCCATCAATACTGAGTGGTTTTAGGTCGTAGTAGTTTAGATTGTTTTTAATATAGAATTAGTGTTATTATGTATTTCAGTTTGTAGTTTGTCTATGAAGTAAGTCCATGCATCATCAGCGTTGGGTGTGTGTATTAAGTTATGCCAATAATTACTGGAATTTTTTTTTTAGATTTTCATAATCAACTCGTTTTATGCAATTATTGTGTTTAATTTTTATATTTTAAGATGGTGTATTTAATGAAATCATAGTTGCATAGTACCTATCTCACTTTTAAATTCACTATCAAAAGTTCTGGAAAACGCAGTGAAAAAAAGACTATTAATCTATCTCGATGAACTTAACTTACTCTCAGATTGTCAATTCGGTTTTCGAACTAAAATGAGTACGGAACAGGCTAACTCTGAATTAACTAATTACAATGTTAAAAACACAGATGAAGGATCCAAGGTGATCGGAGTCTTTCTAGATCTTGTTAAGGCTTTTGATACTATCTCTCATGACATTCTGTACGAGAAACTAAAAAAAATTGGTATCAACGGACCGCCCCTCGACTGGTTC
Source organism: Hesperophylax magnus (assembly GCA_026573805.1). NCBI lineage: Eukaryota > Metazoa > Arthropoda > Insecta > Trichoptera > Limnephilidae > Hesperophylax > Hesperophylax magnus. Next base: position 19,610 of record JAIUSX010000273.1, on the reverse strand, counting down.
ATTAGTTATACTAAAAACAGAAAACAAATAGTAGAACTGAATAAATGCTACTGTTGCGGCGTGAATGGACTATAATTGCGATATTTTGTGAATTTGTTTGATTTGACTTACCAATATCTCCAAGCTGTCGGCACCTTCCACTTTGCTCTGCTTTAATCACCGGTAGGGTAATTGTTAGTATTGGAAGAGAGGTCAGGAAAGGGAAATTGTGATATTGGGTTTGCAAAATGGTCAATGCGTTAGAAATTGCTATTTTTATGCACTTTGTCACGGCGATCTTTTGCGGCATAACATTTGCCGTTTACAGCGCGGCGCGGTGGTTTTAATAACTCAAGACAGGTTATGCGGAAGCGGTAGGTCGGTTGAACCTTGCGGGCGGCGCGATAATTTTAACACAACTGAACTGATGTAGGTAAAAGCGCGGAACGCGGGCGGAAACAACCGAACCAAATATTATATGCAACAATTATAACTGGCCCGAGCATGCCCCCCGCCTTGACCAATGGTCAAAGTCACTAATACAACAAAAGAAACACGTTATGAAAGGATTCAATAAACAATACTGAACCTGCGGTAGAACTAAATTCTAAATTAACTAAATCTAAGATAACAATACTAAACTTGTGGTAGATCTAAATTAACTAACTAAATCTAAGATAACGTTAAAGTTATTGTGTAGGCAGGGGACAGAGTTTAACGACTGCCCTGCGATATGTTCCGGAGTTAGTCTTAACGTCCGCAACGCGGATCACCCCATCTACGCCGGGGTGGACGTTTACCACCACGCCAATAGGCCATTGTAGTGGTGCGATATTGTCACTCTTAATTATTACCACGGTGCCTTTCGTTATTGGATTCGAATTTGTATTCCATTTCTGACGCGATTGCAGCGTGTTCAGATACTCCATTCGCCATCGATTCCAGAAAGTCTGGACGAGACGATCGACAAGATGTTTTCGTTGCAGCAAATTTACTGGCGCATCTAACAAATCAGCAGCGGGTAAAGATTGTAATGGAGTGAGCGTTAAAAAATGCGCGGGTGTTAAAGGCAATGGAGCCGAAACATCGGTAACGCTGAGCACTGATAATGGGCGTGAATTTAGAATAGCTTCAATCTGATAAAGAACCATTTGCATCTCTTCGTATGTGAGAAGAGATGTACCCACAACTTTATTTAAGTAACATTTAATGCACTTAATGTTACTCTCCCAGATCCCACCGAAGTGGGGTGCTTGTGGAGGATTCATCTTCCACTCGATACGGTTTTCCAACAAATTTTCTGAGAATTCTTTCTTGTAGTCCGGTGACTCTAAAAGTTCGAATAAAGCCTTCAAATGCGATTTAGCTCCTACGAAATTTGTCCCATTATCAGAATACATTACATTTATAGGCCCTCGACAGGATTGAAAATGTTTGAACGCGTTGAGAAAGACTTCGGTCGAGAGGTCTGAAGCGAGTTCAATGTGAACCGCATGGGTCACCAGACAGATAAATAAGCAAATGTATGCCTTTTGGCTTCTAACACCCCGACGTCTATGCGGGATTATTTGAAGCGGCCCAGCGTAGTCGACCCCCGTGTGCAGAAAGGCCTTAGCCTCGCGGACGCGGCAAGCGGGTAAATCTCCCATTATTGGGAATTGCGATTTGGGATTGACTTGAAAGCATGTATTGCACTGATGCATGCGTTTCCGAATCAAATTGCGCGAAGAAAGTATCCAAAACCTTTGCCTCAACAGAGAAATGAGTAAGGTGGGTCCTGTATGCAAGTTCTTAATGTGGTAATAATCTACTATTAAATCAACTATATGATCATGAGCGGGTAATAAAATAGGATAACGACTATAAAATTTGAGTTCGGCGTTTCTCAATCTGCCTCCTACTCTTAGGAGACCGTCCTGAATAAATGGATTTAATTTAGCAAGAACTTGCCGTAATTTCTTGCCGTCGTTCACTGACTTCATATCATCGGAAAAATGTACTTGCTGAACTGTCTTTATAGCGATTTCTGCAATGTCAATATGGCTTAACTCAAATTTACGCGGCAATTTCCTAATGAAGCGAAACACGTAAATGACAATTCGAATCAATTTCGACCACGAATGAATGCGAGAAGCCAATGTGCATAATAAAGGTGACACGATTGTCTTGAGGCGATTATCGGTTTTAGGTTTCATTTCGGGTGGATCAGCTACACGAGAGCACAAGCCAAAAGTAGTTGGATGTTCATACTGATTGGGTTTCAATTCCGGTAACTGTTCTGAATTTGCGTGCTTAAATGGTGAAATAGGCCACTCGAAATGCGACTGGCAAAGCCATTTTGGACCATTCCACCAAATGTCATTTGCTATCAATTGCGATGGTAGCATACCTCTTGACAGGCAGTCGCTAGGGTTATCAGCACCTGCGACATGATAAAAATGACTACTGTTTAAATTTTCGTGTATTTTTGCTACACGATTGGCAACAAAGGTTTGCCAGCGGTGAGGTGATGAATGAATCCAACTTAAAGTTACAGTCGAATCAGAAACGGCAAATGTTGAATGAATAGTAAACCTCGCGGAGTAATTATCAATTACCTTTTTTAACAGGTGCGATAACAATAATGCAGCTCATAATTCTAGGCGTGCTAAGGAGACGATTTTTAGCGGTGCTACCTTTGATTTTGCGCAAACTAATTGAACCTTAATTCGGTTATCAGGAGTGGTCACATGAGCGTATACCACTCCTCCATATGCCTTTTCGCTTGCATCCGCAAATCCAACAAGTATTAACGTGCATCCTTCAGTGACTCCTATATGACGTGGAATACGAATCGACGATATTGACGGCAATTCCGCGTTGAACTGCTGCCACTGTTGTGATATCCTTGCGGGTGGGATTTCGTCCCAATCGATTTTTAAATTCCACAGCTCCTTTATTAGAAGCTTGGCTAGTACAATTATAGGTGCTACCAGACCCATCGCGTCAAAGAGTCTAGCGACATATGATAAAATATTGCGTTTCGTACAAGTTCGATTGTCTGGAGTAACTTCAAATGCGAAAATGTCATCCGAAGGATGCCATCGTAGCCCAAGGATATTTAGCGATGCATCACTATCGAAAGTTACACTTTGCGACAGGCGAAGTTCCAATGGAACGTTTTCTAAAACTGTGCTGGAATTGGATGCCCACTTAGCGAGTTGAAAACCTCCTGACTGGAAGAGCTCAATCAACTCTTCAGCCGCGCGGATAGCTTCTTGCTCATTTAAAGCAGAGCTAGCGATGTCGTCTACATAAACATCTCTATTAATAATATCCCTTGCAAGAGGGAAGCGAGCGCCTTCATCTAACATTAATTGTTTGATTGCTCGAAGGGCTAAGAACGGACTACATTTAAGACCGAATGTTACGTGATTGTATTGGTAAGCCTGAAGCGGCTTTTGCGGATCGAATCTATATACAATTCGTTGATAACGACGATCTTCTTTGCGAACATTTATACATAAATACATTTGACGAACGTCTGCGGATATTGCGATAGGAAAAAGGCGTAAATTCAGAAGAATGCAAAATAAATCATTCTGTAGGCTTGGTCCCGTGTGTAAAATATCGTTCAAATATAAACCAGTTTTTGTCTTTGCGCTTGCGTCCAGAACCACTCTCACCTTTGTTGTCATTTTATCTTCACGCCTAACTGCGTGTTGCAGGATGTAGTATGCGTTTTCTGATGGTAAGGCTTCCACCTGGGACAGATAACCTTTATGAATATGTTCTCTTATCACTTCATCATAAAGCGGTTTTAGTTCTGGCAGATGATTAAATTTTCTTTCTAGTGCATAAAACCGATTTTGCGCAGCTTGCAATGAATCACCTAAGTCACAAGGGTTGCTTTTGAATGGCAAAGCCACTTCATAAGAACCGTCCTCGAGGCGAGTTGTGGTGCCTTTAAAAATGTCTTCAGCTTCTTTTTCTTCGAGGCTGTGAACTGGTTCCGAACCAATATCTTCGATTTCCCAGAATTTTTGCATTAAGTTCTCAATTTCGTGCGTAGCGCAGAAAGTTAATGCGGTGTTTGGTTGAGAATTTACTGGGGCGTCATCCATAAAAACATAACCTAATGTGGTTTGAATCGCGACTGGAAAACCGGGGGTGATTATCTTATTTGGTAGCAACAGTTGAGAGAACAGACTGACGCCAATTAGCAAATCGATTGGGCCTGGCATTGCCCAGGTGTCGTCTGCCAGCGGAATATTTATAAATTTATATGACGTCAAGTCGACCTTGCAAGTGGGTAAATGAGCGGTAATTTTTTCTAAAACTAGAGCGGTTATTTTTTATTTTATTTTATTTTATTTGTGTACAAAATTTTTACAACATTACAGATATTTTATCTAATTAATTGTAAAAGTACCATTTTCACAGTGAGAATGTAGTGCCAAAAACCTTACAAACTCATTGAATTTTCCGAAGAATATGTCAAAATTTTTATCTAAAATGTTTAAATAGCGTATCGCTCTTCCCACGGGCGAATTCGGGTACAGATTTGTACGACTCAATCGGCAATATAATATGTTATGGAGACGTGCCCGAGAGTGAGACTCTGGGACAAATAAATTGATTTGCGCCAGAATCTCACCGTTAGAGACGAGGCCATTGATTAATTTAAAGAAATATTTTAGCAACGCAAAACATCTACGAGTTTCTAGAGAATGGTAGTTAGTCATACCTAGAATAAATCTCGATGGATATAAATATGGATATGTTCCATAGAGGCGTAAAAATAAGAAACGTAGGAATTTTTTATGAACTCTTTCAATGTTTAAAATATAGGATGTTTCAAATGGGGCCCAGATAATACAATTCGACTCCAGTACACTTAGCACCAGTGAGTTGTAAAGTAGCCTAATTGTTAGTGGGTTTTGAAATGAGCTTGAATTGCGAATGACAAAGCCCAGCAGTTTATATGCTCTGTTGCATAAGTCATTTGTGTGCTGGTGGAATGTCATTTTGCTGTCAAAAGTAACTCCTAGATCTTTTATTTGACTAAAGCGATGAAAAATGTTATCGTTAATTGAATATTCAAATATGATCGTCTGTTTTGCCCTTGAGAAGGAGACTACATTGCATTTAGGTGCACTGAAGCTTAAGCAGTTCATTTTTGCCCAGTTTGCGACAGAGTTCACATCGATTTGTAGGAGGACACAGTCAGCGAGATTTTTTATTATGCGGTAGAGTTTTAGGTCATCAGCAAACAATAAATAAGAGGAATGAGTGATGATTGAGCCAATATCGTTGATGAACAACAAAAATAATAGCGGTCCAAGAATTGATCCTTGCGGGACTCCAGAAAAAACCAGGAATTCAGCAGAGCGAGAACCTTTATAAAAAACGTATTGTTTGCAATTTGTGAAGTATGAAGCAAAAAGTAACAAAAGTTTTTTGGAAAAGCCCAACGTAGCTATTTTTTTTAATAGGACATCGATATCGACCTTGTCAAAGGCCTTTTCAAGGTCAAAGTATGTAACATCTACTTGATTTCCTTGGTCGAGAGTTCTTGATAGTAAGTCGGAAATGCATAGTAGATTTGATGATACTGACATCTGGGGTCTAAACCCATGTTGACGATCGTCAAGAAGAGGTTTGACATGGCTGTACAAATACCGATGAAGGATTTTTTCGAATATTTTCGCTACAGAGCAAAGAATTGCAACCGGCCGGTAGTTACGGATATCGCATTTATCGCCCTTTTTATGTATCGGGGTTATTTTGGTAAGTTTCCATATATCCGGAAAAGATCCAGTTCTTAAGCAAGTGTTAAAAAAATGACACAATGGTAAAATAAAAAATTCAGAACAACCTTTAAGAATGAACGTTGGTATGTTATCAGGTCCCATTGAGTTGGGCTTACTCAGTGCGGATATTGCCGTCTTAACATCCTCCTCTGTGATTTTGACTAAGTCGAACGGCTGACCTATTTGCTCGGTGTTTATGATGGCGTTAACGTCAAGATTTAATTGTTTAGTATTATAGACGGATGAAAAAAAATCTGCAAAGCTGTATGTAATATCATCATACGTATTTATTTATTTATTTATTTATTTATTCATTTTTGGGAAATCAACAGTTTACATTTTTACAGATTGTACATAAGTAAAATAGCCAAAATAAAACCAATTACGTATTTCCTCCTTGTGACTTTACGTAAGACAGCATTAGAAGAAATAATTAAATTTATGAGAAATGTGAAGTTATAATTATATAAAATAAAAGAATTGTATAAAATAATATAACAAAATAATACAACAAAAATAAAGGGGAAAGAAAAAAAAAAAAACTAAAATTTATATAAAATAAAAGATTATCGATACATTGGTAACCATAAGAATACAAACAATATTGTGCATTTAAATCATATCATAACCATAACCATAAGAAGACAATGTTGTGCATATAAATCATACCATAACAGGATTATAAATATATAAATACTAGAAACATAAACATCAGAAACATCAATTCAAGAAACATCAGTGAAATACTCTTTTAAGGTCATTTTATATTTAGTAAATTCGCAATTGAAGATGTCGATATTAATTCATTGCCATCAAATGTCATAGATTTAAATGCGTTATTTGATTTTTTAAGCGTCTTTATATAAGTCCAAAACTGTTTGGAATCTGAAGCTAATGAAAGTTCGATGGAGTTTAAATAATTTTTTTGAGAGTCTCTTATCTCACGTTTAACTAAATTACGGTAAAGTGAGAATTGAGCATAGTCTGCGAGGAGCTTACTTTTTTTCCATTTTTTATGTAGCATATATTTTTTTTTTATATTACTAATAATATGATGAGAGTACCATTTATGGTATACTCTGAGCGATGAAGTGCGGGGTGTAGAAGTCGGTATACATTTGTCAAATATATTATAAATTAGATTGTAAAAGATTTCCCTTAGATTATTCACGTCTGTTGAGTTTTGGTAGACAGGTTGCCACGAGCATTCCGATAACAATTGGTACAATACCTGGTAGTTTCCTTTGTGAAAGCACCAGGTATTCCCAACCCCTGCCCTGACCTGAGGAGAATCTGTACCCGGATTAGAGGTGGGAGGAGCATAACATATGTTTATAGTTAACGATGGATGAAATTTATCTTCATTTACAATAGGATCATAGCATTTTTCAACAGAATTTATAAAGTTTCTAGCACTACATAGTACAACGTCTAGAGTGTTGTTAAAATCATTACATATTGTATTATGTTCCTTAAGACCATAAAAGCACTTAAAATAGTCATATATATTTAAGACACTAGGGTTGCAAGATGGAAGATTTAGATCACCTAATAGTAAAATATTTTTTCCATGGAGAAGATTACACTCACTTTCAATTTTATCAAAAAAGCTTGAATAAATTGAGACTGATGAACGAGGTGGTATATAAATGACGCATACATATAAAGTGGATGAATTAAATGTTAATTTGACCCAAAGCGATTCAACGTCAGGAAGATCCATCGAAGATATTCGTTCAGCGCGCAGAACAGATTCTGAGCGCACAGCCAGAAGAACACCCCCGGCACGTGTCTCTGCGGAAGACGATGTAATTCTCGGGGAATAATTCAGAATCGTATACGCTTGATGTTAGCCAGGATTCGGTCACTGCTAGTACATCGACATTACATCGAGAAAACAGATTATTCTTAAATACTTTCGTTTTCGAGTTCAACCCCCTCACGTTCTTTTTTTTTATTTTTTTTATAGTGAATACCTCACAAGAGTCGCAACTGCTCCCGTCTGGAGCCAGTGAGACTATGGCATCCCCAATTGGGGGATGTTGTGAGGCTGAAGGTAAGTGGGGAAAGGAAAGAGGAAGGTGGGGAAGTACCTGGCTATTCAGATCTAGTCACTAAACACGGCTAAAGCCATTTGGAGCAACGTTTCAATTCTGAATGGTGGTCTTACACCAGGGCGATACTGGTAGTATCTTCCACTCTGGAACGTGCCGCAAATATACTATATATTATTTTAATTAATTAATTGTGAAATAACACAAATTAATCAAATAAAATTTATTTGCGCACGCCGGGTTCGAACCCGCGACCTTCGGAATGGCAGTCCAATGCGTTACCACTGGACTATGCCGGCCGTCAAAGTATGATAGTAATAATAAAGTCTGATAGTAAACGGATAGAGTAGATGAATGGAGTAGATTATGGAGTATTTGAAGTAGGGATCAATCCTAGATTGAATTGTCAATGTGACATTTCCTCTTATTGATTGCGTTTTGCCACCTAAACCCTGGACTGCGAAGCGCGTTCCTGAACTGACTGCCAGGCCTAATATTTCACAACATTGTGAAGTTATATAATGCTTTTGTGAGCCTGGGTCTAGAAGACAGCGGACGGTATTCTCTTCACCGTTTCGATCAACAGTGTGAACTTTGGCGGTAGCAAGAACTTCAGTGGTTGCCCCTTGTCGCGTGGTTGCTGACATAGTACATATCGGCGGTTCTGCATCGTTAGGTTGAGTTTCTCCATTGAATGTGGAGGCGTTTGCTTGACTGGGTTTATCAAAATGAAGAAATGTATGGTGCTTGCCATGACACTTATGACAAGTGCCTTTTGATTTACATTTTGTAGATGTATGTTGCGGGCTCAAGCAATTAAAACACAAAGATTTTTCCTTTGCGAAGGAAAACCTTTCTTTTGGTGATAATTTAAAAAATTGTGTACAAGTGTACAGTTGCGTGTGGCTCTCATTTTGACAATAAAGGCATTTTGATTGCGTACTCGTGTAAGTATGATGTGTGCGGGGTTGAGCTGTGCGTACAGTTCCACCGGAACTGGTTGAATGTGTGTTGGCGGTGTTAGGTCCACGAGTTGTTGAAGTTCGTTGCAGAATTTTGACCTGATCTTGCACGAACGACACCAATTGCTTGCAGGTGGGAATCTCAATTTCTCGAACTGAGAGCTCAAATGCTTGTGCAGTTTGCGACTCTAACTTCTGTAAAGCGCATTGTAGTAATATTAAATCCGAAAGGTCTTCTATTCCCAATTGTTTTAGTGCGGCGATAGATGCTGAATATTTTTCTATAAAAACTGTCAGATTGTTTGCGTTGTGAGCTACGGTTTTTGAATGAAATATGTTATTCAGGTAATAAGTGGCAAGAGATCGCTTATCTTGATATTTATTGACTAGCGTATCCCAGATTATTTTGTATGTGTTTCCAGTTGGCACTAAACCTGACGTAACATTTTTCGCAGTTCCAGTTAATTTTCCAATTAAATATTGTACGCGTTGCGAATCAGATAGTTGTGAATTTAAATGAACATTTGTTTTGAATGTTTCATAAAATAGGTGCCAATTTTCCATCAGTCCATCAAACGTAGGTAATTCTATAGCGGGTAACTTAATAAAATTATTATTATTACTCGTAGCAGCACACGCAGATGTAGATGTTTGCGGTTCCGTAGCTAAATTTGGTTTTAAATTATTTCGTGCGCGAATAATACGTGTGTATAATTCTTCAAACTGTTCCCAGCTTGAATAATCTGGTTCAGAATTCGGGTTTGACGTAACAGTATTCTCGTTAATTTGATCAATAATTAATTCAAATTTATTTTTAATTTCTAAAATACTTTCAGATTCGGACATAAACGCCTCACCTAAACGTGACGCTTCGAAATTGATCGGCAAATTGTTTGCAAGCGAAACTAAATTTTGAACCCTTTTTCGAATAATATTTCTTTTACTTTTTAGTAAAACTAATTGTCTTTTTTGTTTGTCTTCCATCTTTAGAATTATTTGCAAACTAAAAGTTTAATTATTTATAAAATAATGCGCAAGAAACACAAGTGTACTGGGCGACAATTTGTACTGACGAATTATAGTGGAGAATTTATTTACCAAATAATTAAATATATTGAGCAATAAACTCAAGCGATGTTTACGTACGTACTTAGGTTGGCATTAATACACATAGACGAATATATATTACGCTGGAATATCTTTGCGATTTGCACCGAATAAATTTGCTACAACAACATCGATAAATAATTTAATTACCCAAAATATCAAAGAGTACCTATACCTAGGCATGTAATTTCAAATAGCGGACGAGTATTGCTAACTGAATCCTTGCACAAAATGAATGCGATTGAATAGGAACAAATATTGTTCTCGAATTACCAAAATGAAATTCTCTATTTAAATAATGCGACTCAAGTGACCAAATGTTGCGGCGTGAATGGACTGTAATTGCGATATTTTGTGAATTTGTTTGATTTGACTTACCAATATCTCCAAGCTGTCGGCGCCTCCCACTTTGCTCTGCTTTAATCAGCCTTAGGGTAATTGTTAGTATTGGAAGAGAGGTCAGGAAAGGGAAATTGTGATATTGGGTTTGCGAAATGGTCAATGCGTTAGAGATTGCTATTTTTATGCACTTTGTCACGGCGATCTTTTGCGGTATAACATTTGCCGTTTACAGCGCGGCGCGGTGGTTTTAATAACTCAAGATAGGTTATGCGGAAGCGGTAGGTCGGTTGAACCTTGCGGGCGGCGCGATAATTTTAACACAACTGAACTGATGTAGGTAAAAGCGCGGAACGCGGGCGGAAACAACCGAACCAAATATTATATGCAACAATTATAACTGGCCCGAGCAGCTACAGTGATCCGGAAGAAATCAAGTATGGTGTCCCTCAAGGTAGCGTCCTTGGTCCCCTTCTATTTCTCATTTACATAAACGAACTTACTGAGATTAAAATGGCTTCTATCGACTATAAGATAATCAGTTACGCAGATGATACGGTAATTTTAGTCAAAGGTCCAAGTTGGGAAAAGGCCTACAAAAATGCGGAAACCGGTATGTCAGAAATAAAAAATTGGCTCGACAAAAAATTACTTACCTTAAACATCTCCAAAACAAAATATCTCACTTTTAGCAAAACCATCACGGGGCAACCAAAGACCCTTCCGCCTTTATACCGACACCCATATACTCCCTCAAAATCCTCATACCACCTCTGCGAAAAAATAGAACATACTGACAACATCAAGTATCTAGGCTTAACAGTGGACCATAAATTAAACTGGGAACTTCACATTAACTCCCTCAGAAAGAAAATCCGTAAGCTATCATTTATTTTTAAAACTATAAGAAACATCATGTCACAAAAACAATTAAAAAATGTTTACTTCGCGCTATGTCAAAGTCTTTTAACGTACGGTTTATCAGCCTGGGGGGGAGCCGCTGACAAGTTTTTTAAGCCCCTCAACACAACTCATAAAACATTATTTAGGATTATGTTCAAAAAACCATGTATGCATTCAACGGAAAATCTCCTAATTACAAATAATATACCTACTAGATATATGGAAACTATTCATTAAAAAAATCATTCAAATAAACTGCATAAAATCCTCACCATGCCACATAACTCACCCACATAACACAAGGGCAAAATCACAGAATCAACTTCATGTGCCAAAAATTAATTCAACCTTTGCCAAAAAGCACGAATCCTCCCTAGCACCTTACACCTTCAACACCTTCCTAAAAAAAACCACTTACTGCAACACTCATTAACACCCAAACAGTTTACTTAAACATTTCAACACATGGTTACTACACAAAAAAGGGCATGCATCAGCAAGTTTCTAGCAATCCCTTCTTAGTCTAATTCTCATTCCTTATTTACATACATGTGTTATTAACATTTATAGTTATTTACTCTTTCTTATTAAAATTGCTTATGTTTTACGCATGCCTAGTTTATCAATACCTAATACTGTTGTTTAAACTATTTTTTGATATGTTATTATTATGAGATTTAGACGCTACCATTTTGTAAATTTAAAGTTCCTACGAAATTCCTGTTTTTATGTAACTATATATGGAATACTCCATGTATATATTGAAATATATATTTGTATAAATGTATTGTATGTGTAAGCAAATATATGTACCCGCCTCAGAACAGAAATCTTCTAGTGAGGCTGGTCACTTTCTTGTTTGTAATATTGATCATGTTATTGCAATAAACGCCCGGGTTGCCGGCAATTAAAAAAAATTATAGTGGTCAGTAATGGGGTGGATTAAAAAACAAGTGTTTTATATGGATTGTTCGTTTTTATTATAATGTGGTCAATACAAGAGCTGGATTCTGTGGTGACCCTAGTTGGGTGATTTATTGTAGATATCAATAGACGATAGCTAAGTATGTTTAGGTAATCTTGGCATTGAGGGTGTGAATTATTTGGTAAAATGTTAATATTAATGAAAATTAAGATTAATACGTTTTCATTTGGGTTTTGTATGAACGGGGTTATATTGCGGTAAGAGGGAGATCTATCTATTGCTAGTATGCATGGGTCACCGTATGATATTTGTAATTTGCACACGGGATTATTAATTCCATAGTCTGAACATTCAGTAAATTATTTACGTATATAATAATGCCGTCATTCTGTTTGTGATGGGTTTCTGTGGAGAAGTGAGTATAATCAGGAAGGTGTTTTTGTACATATATTTCATTAATTCAACATTCTGATAGAATAATTATATTAAATTTAACCTTTAGATTATTCAGTAATATGAGAATTTCCTCCCAAATTTTAGTTATGCATCGAACATTATGGTGAAAAATTTTAAGGTTCGTGTAGTGTTTTCATTAGTAAATTATAAAATTTTATATCTGAAGATACATAATTATTAATTTTATCAGAAGATACTGTTTCACTATCTAAAATCAGTTCAGCCATTTTTAAAAACAATTCACACAGGAGCTTTATATTTTGTATTGGGAGCCCCGACACAGTGGCTAAAACCGGGAGTTCGCCCTATACCCGATAGTAGTAAATAGGTAAGATATATGACAGTTTGGAAACAATCACTGTAAAGTGATTTCTCAACAACAATTTACAACAGGAGCAGGATATGTATGGTAAGAGCGATCGGGCCAGTGTTCGATATATGTCAGAGCTCTTCAGCAACCTAAATAATTTTACACAATTCATCTGAATGTTAAATATATATTATTATGTCCGTGGCTGATCTCTTTACCAACATTTTTTCGTCTTTGTACTAAACGTACAAAAACTTTTTTCCTTGCATATATTTTTGGTTTTCCATGGAAGTTCTTTGAAGTATGGATTAAGAATAGCACTTATAAAATCATTTTTTCGGTTTACTAGTAGAAGGTTTCTTTTGCGAATATCGGTGAATCTGATGCATTATCGGGGGAGCTCCAGGTCGTCTGTCGGGAATCCTTTTGGCATCCAGGATATCCTGGGGGAGAAGTTCTATACCTACAGCCGCTGCCAGCTTCTAGACGGTCTCCGAGGGTTGTTCACCTTCACATGGTGGTTTTCCTGCGACCTCCAATGCATCCTCCTTTGAAATCTGTTCGACACTGGCCAGGCAAATTTCGAATTTTTTTATAATAAGGTTTTTTTCATTTAATTCCTTTCGTTTTCTACCTCCGATACTAAATTTGCAAAAGTATTCATTTTTGTAGTGAGGTCGTCATATTGGCTGCTGATAAAATGTCTAGAAGTTCGTGCATCTTTGTTTTCGTTGTCTATTCTTTTAAACAATTCTTTTTTCATGGTCTCAAATTTAATCTCCATCTACTTTGTGAAGATTCCAATATTGGTCACACTGGTTGGTCTCACTTTGCTCCTAGTTTGGTTCTCGGCAATAGTTGTTCTGATACTGCACTGCAGCAAATTGTCAAAAATAACCTGAACCGTACTCAACTATTTTGTGCCCGGCACAATTTTTTTATGTTGCACTTGTGATAGTGTTTTATTGGTTATATGGTCCGTAATAAAAATAACTTTAAATAACACTTTATAGGCTTCGTAGTAAATATACTTTTGTAGGCTTTTGGAATTTGTACACTTTACTTTCTTTTCAATTTATACGGGATGTACTGAACAGGAGTACGCACAAGACTGTAGATTTGGGCACCGGGTCCAAACCGTGTCTTTAGCCGATGAGAATGCTCCTATACGGCCGATAGTGATGATAGTTGTAAAAGTCGATGGCAATCTGCCTGCCGCACCCGGTGCTCGGTGAATGTTGGGCACTGGGTGTGCTGTTGTCTCTGCTCGATTCTGGCGTTTGGCGGTTTCCTAACAGGGCCGGCTGATCTTGAAGAGGTAAACATCAGAAGATTTGGAGCAGAAGACTATTCGAGGTGAGGCAGGTGAAGGCCACGAGTCACTTGTAAAAAGTAGTAAAACACTTGTTTGTTGGTAAAAATGAACTGATTTATTTTAATTATGTAGCTGCCTATATCCTATTCGGTCAACTTTCAACCGAAATAAATACACAAAGATTCACTATGCTACGAGGTTCCTGGATTTTTGTAGAGACAAATATGTAAATTAATTATAAAAAAATGGTTAAATTGAAATCGTTAAAAAGACATTTTAAATATCTCCTCAGTGGTAGCATATCGCAAATAGTTTTTATTTGACTACCGCTGAGGAGATTTACAAGTAAAAACAGGTAATATCGACATATTTGTAAAATTTAAATTAATTAGTGAAATTTATATACACAAAATTAAACACCGTTCCGGTCGGCCGAGGTACGCGCTCACTCAGTCACTCAGTTATTCCCTCTCTCCTATTTATTAGAACATGAATAAAGTTTCATTCTACTGTGGGTAAGCATGGGTATTTTTAGATTCCACTCTGTTGAACATAGATAGTGGCAGTCCAGACATGAAAAAGGTTTTTCGCCACTATGGGTAAGCATTTGCTTTTTTGAGAAATATTTACTGACACCCGAATAGTTACAGTCGGAACATAAAAGGGTTTTTCACTACAGCAAGTGACGTTTCAGATTTCCCTTTGTTAAACATGAATAGTTGCAGTCGGGACATGAAAAAGGTTTTTCTCCACTGTGGGTAAACATGTGCATTTTTAGATTCGATTTTTTAGAACATTGGTAGTTGCAGTCAGGACATGAAATAGGTTTTTCATAACTGTGTGTAAACATGTGAATACTTAGATCACCCTTTTTATAACATCGATAGTTGCAGTCAGGACATGAAAAAGGTTTTTCGCCACTGTGGGTAAGCATATGCTGTTTTAGTAAATATTTACTCGCACCCGAATAGTTGCAGTCGGAACATGAAAACGGTTTTTCCCCATTATGTGTGAGCATGTGTCTTTTTAGATTCCCCTTTATAGAACATAAAAAGTTGCAGAAGGGACATGAAAAAGGTTTTTCTCCACTGTGGGTTAACATGTGCATTTTTAGACTCGACTTTGTAAAACATAGATAGTTGCAGTCGGGACATGAAATAAGGTTTTCTCAAGTGTGGGAAAACATGGGCTTTTTTAGATTCCCTTTTTTATTACATCGATAGTTGCAGTGAGGACATGAAAAAGGTTTATCTCCACTGTGGGTAAACATATATTTTTTTAGTAATTTTTTTCTCACACACGAATAGTTGCTGTCGGCAAATAAAAAAGATTTTTCTCTACTGTGGGTAAACATGTGCATATTTAGCTGTCTTACTGTCGTACATGAATAGTTAGCAATTAGAACACGGATTATGTTTCTTTCTATTGTGGGTAAGCATGTGCATTTTTAGATTCCCCTTTTTATAACATCGATAAACGCAGTCGGGACATGAAAAAGGTTTTTCACCACTGTGGGTAAGAATATGCTGTTTTAAGAAATACTTACTCACACCCGAATAGTTGCAGTCGGAACACGAAAAAGGTTTTTCTGTACTGTGTGTGAGCATGTGTCTTTTTAGAGTTCCCTTTATAGAACATAAAAAGTTGCAGTCGGGACATGAAAAAGGTTTTTCTCCACTGTGGGTAAACATGTGCATTTTTAAATGCACCTTTTTATAACATCGATAGTTGCAGTCGGGACATGAAAAAAGTTTTTCTCCACTGTGGGTCAGCATGTGACGTCTTAGATTTCCCTTTGTTAAACATGAATAGTTGCAGTCGGGACATGAAAAAGGTTTTTCTCCACTGTGGGTTAACATGTGCATTTTTAGACTCGACTTTGTAGAACATAGATAGTTGCAGTCGGGACATGAAATAGGGTTTTCTCCAGTGTGGGTAAACATGTGCTTTTTTAGATTCCCTTTTTTATTACATCGATAGTTGCAATCGGGACATGAAAAAGGTTTTTCTCCACTGTGGGTAAACATGTGCATTTTTAGATTCGATTTTTTAGAACATTGATAGTTGCAGTCAGGACATGAAATAGGTTTTTCATTACTGTGTGTAAACATGTGAGTACTTAGATCACCCTTTTTATAACATCGATAGTTGCAGTCGGGACATGAAAAAGGTTTTTCGCCACTGTGGGTGAGCATATGCTGTTTTAGTAAATATTTACTCGCTCCCGAATAGTTGCAGTCGGAACATGAAAACGGTTTTTCCCCTTTGTGTGTGAGCATGTGTCTTTTTAGATTCCCCTTTATAGAACATAAAAAGTTGCAGTCGGGACATGAAAAAGGTTTTTCTCCACTGTGGGTAAACATATGCATTATTAGACTCGACCTTTGAGAACATAGATAGTTGCAGTCGGGACACGAAAAAGATTTTATTCCACCGTGCATTAACATGTGCTTTTTTAGAGAATCCTTTCTTAAACATGAATAGTTGCAGTCGGAACATGAAAGAGGTTTTTCTACACTGTGGGTGCTAAGGTGCATTTGTAATGCTGACCTGAGAGAGCAGTAATAACTGCAATGGGAACAAAAAAATATTTTATCCCCAGGATGCGTCTTCACGTTTGACAAGTCTGAAAAAGATTATGAATAAATTTCTTGAGTACGGTAAATTCATATAAACGCATAAATTAGGAGAGCGCGAATTGTTAAGGTTAACAAAACAAAGTCGCTTTTACCTGCTGTGTGGGAAATACTTTCGGAGCGCTCTAAGCATTCGTTTTTAACATCCGGAAGGTCTATGTCAATATCTGAGTTAGGAATTCCTCTTCCAAACTCTTCTCGGTGTTCAGATTCTGTCTTGATGGTAATAGTTTCCACCTTAATGGTACCTGGAGAAACAAAACAGCAATATGTACGTTGACATGCAAATACGAATAACCTATTACATTAATAATTATGGCCTTCCTTCTCCGAAAGGAGTTATAAAAAAAACCTATTGTTTCTATTAACATATATATAAATCTGGTAGAAGCGGAAACTAAGACTGGGGGCTTATTAAAGAATTAAAAAAGGACCCCAGGACTGATGCTTCAAGAAGTAAAACATTTAGTCATTATCCTGCACTCCTTTAGAATATATATTTTTTGGTTTAATATATTGTCAGTGAAATAATATTTTTGTACATCAATACACATATTTTAATGGACATGCATAACTTAAATCATGTATAGTAAAGGTTTAAACTTTAGAAATTGGAAATTTTGTCAGTATTTTAAGTGCAGTTTGACAATTTACTCTGAAAATACATTTTAAAGGAAACGTATAAATTTTATTCGTAGAACTCCATATATATATTTTTTTAAATTTATTTAACCGAAATTCCATTATATAATTATTTAGTTCTGCAAGTATTTTTTGTTATTGTTAGATCTGTTTCGCCTTTCAAGACCATTTTCAAACTGTGGTTTAAAAAATGCGGACTAAATATAGCTTTCAAAACCAATAATAACATGGGAACAAACCTTAAAAATTCTAAAAGTAGAAATCCTAAACATAATAAAAGTGACATATATGAATTAAAATGTGACCACGCCGACTGCAACGCTACTTATATAGGACAGAAGGGAAGGGCTTTCTCAACTAGATTCAAAGAACATATAAGATGTTATAATAATAAAAGCACGTTTTCAAAATTTGCAAAACATCTCTCAGTAAATAATCACGTCCCGCTTGATCAGCAAGTCGGTTTAACTGGTAATAAGTCATATCAAATTGGGAGGAGGTCAAATAGAATCATATTAATAAGTCGTCTAAAGGTGGCTCAAACCACAGTTTGAAAATGGACTTGAAAGCCGAAACAGCTGTAACAATAACAAAAACTATAAAATACTTTCATAACTTAATAATTATATTATGAAATTTCATTTTAATTAAATTTAAAAAAAAGACTAGAGAGGACGCCATAAAGAATGATATATGTGGTTTCTGCGAATCATTCCGAAACGGGAAATTTACTAAATAGTACATCTTACTGGTTGTCGGAGTACTCTCCGCATACTGCAAATATTCCTTCTTCACATCCGGGAGGTTGATTTCTATATATATATACGGCTTTTCACCTCCACGCCCTTCCTGGGACCCTGGCTCCTCCTTGATGGAAACACTCTCTGGGTTTGGAAGATCCATGGCCTTCTTTAACTTAGTCCTAGCTTAAAATAAATCAAACCTGAAACAATATTAAACAACTGATCCTATTTACCAGTGGTTAAAACAACTTAAAAGTAATCATTTTCAGTTGGAACGAAATATTCAAAACCTCGGTGGTGAACTCGACCACTTAATAAAACAATAAATATCATAGACGATTATTTGACCTAGGCATCAAAGATGTCAAATATTTTAGTTTTGTCAGTCATACGACTAAGTTAAAGTGTTATCGCATAAAGCAAACAATGCTTACAGGTGTCCCGTTGACAGTTTGTTTATAATGCGTATTATGCGAGTCATTACATTACATGGAATGACTCGCATACTACATTACCTATATATATTATGAATTTACTGGTCATGGTGATTTAAATACGAACTAGAATTATGTTTGCAATAGTTAACCTTGCGGGAAAAACATATGCATGACAAAAATAAGATTAAAATGTATTATATCTCACAGTCGCTTTCACCAATAAAACCGCTAAGAAGAGAGACCGCTCAGTTCCAATAGAGAACTAAATCCAATGTTGACTTCACAAATACACAAACTTGACTGGCAGTAAATGAGTTATTATCGTGACAGTACAGGTTTTGTTCAAGTTAAAAACTGTCAAATTTAGTATGGTGTACATTTGAGTGAGTCGAACCAGTTGCTTCAATGTCATCTGACAGAAAGATACCCTCAGTATCACTCTGGATTTCCATTCAGAACAGGGAAGATGCTTTAAATGGCTTTTGCCTTATTTTATGACCTGATATGGTATACATAACTAAATGTACAACAAAGGTTTCTATTTCGAGGTTTTGGGTAAATAAACCATATTGACAATAAGCAAACAATTTCGAGGTTTTGGGGAAATAAACTATATAGACAATAAGCAAACGCGAGAAAAAATATGTGATGTAATTAACTTTTACGAAAAAGTAAGAAATTACTGTTCAGTGTAAAGAGATAAACTTACTAATCGCTTGGTTGGCATTTGTGACGGCAGCTGTAAGTTTACAATGAACATACATGTAAACATGTATTTACATGTACCGTGTAAACTTAGTTGCTGTTGGGTAACTCAGTATATTATATCGCGAATGTCGCTAAATGTGACATATTCCAAAAATAAACATGCATTAATTAGGGGGCTAAGGTCTCACTTGGTCAATATAACGTGAACCTACTTACATACAAGGAGACAATTGAAATTTGAAGAAGAAACGTCACCAGAAAAGTAGAACTGCAAGAATGGGATTAACTTAGGTACATAAATG